>CM039507.1:36827772-36858964 GCA_022432975.1 Begonia masoniana
CGGGGAGGTTATGTCGGAATTTGAAGGAACTGCTGATCGGAAGGTAAATTTGTTCGTGTATTGTGTTTGTGATGTGGACACGGTAGCCCTAGAACAGGAACCAGCAAAAACCCACAAATAAGAGTCCAATGTGCTCGGGTTGATGAAGGTTGCACAAAACCAAAAAAATTGAGAAGAAAGAAAAGGGGGAATGAAGATGTAAACCGAAAATGAAAGGGGATGTGTGTGTTGTGTAATGGCGAGGATTAAGGATGGATCATAGCATAACAATGGAGAAGAAATGGTGATCCCCTTGGCGGACCCGAGAGCCTATACGACGTTTGCTCACGGATGTATGTTTTCCGTAGGAAAACAAACCACCGTTAGGCCTAAGTTTTCGCCCTCCAACCTTTTAGAATTCAATGAGAAGAGGTGAGGGAATATAAGAGTTACCTAGCCGACTGAGGCTATGAGAAAACGGGAGGGTACTCCACTCGATTAGGAAACCAAAAGAAAAAATAGGCTTAGAAAAAGCACTTCGGAAGGTCACCCAACCTGGAATTACTCTTGCCGAAGCCCTCTTAACTTCGGAGTTCTTATGGGATCCGTCGTCAATTGAGCTCCAAAACGCGTCTTGCTATGTTGGGAGGGATCTCTTACATATGTTTCATTTCCATGTACTTCCCCAAGCGATGTGGGTTCGTAACGGCCCCTCCTTCAACGGAGAAACCCTCCGGCCCAGGTCAGCCCCAGGATCCGCGGAGCTTTACCCACCTCCGGCCCAGGTCAGCCCCAGGATCCGCGGAGAATGGGTGGTCCCTTATCAGTGCGTTGAAAGATGGGTCGTCACAATCACCCCCCCTCGGGGGCCCAACGTCCTCGTTGGCCACATTTCCGGTTGGGTACAGGCTCTGATACCATTTGTAACGACCCCTGTTCCCAGCAAGATATTGTCCGCTCTGGGGATTGGGCCGCAGCCCAATATCCTCCCCTCACGGCTTTGTTTGGTGAGAGCACTTCCCGGAAGGTCACCCAACCTGGAATTACTCTCGCCGAAGCCCTCTTAACTTCGGAGTTCTTATGGGATCCGTCGTCAATTGAGCTCCAAAACGCGTCTTGCTATGTTGGGAGGGATCTCTTACATATGTTTCATTTCCATGTACTTCCCCAAGCGATGTGGGTTCGTAACGGCCCCTCCTTCAACGGAGAAACCCTCTGGCCCAGGTCAGCCCCAGGATCCGCGGAGCTTTACCCACCTCCGGCCCAGGTCAGCCCCAGGATCCGCGGAGAATGGGTGATCCCTTATCAGTGTGTTGAAAGACGGGTCGTCACAGAAAAAGTGTCATGTACAAGGCAGCAACGTTGTTGTTTGATTTTCTACATGGCAAGGGAAGTGATTACTATTTAGCGTAGAAAGTTGGTGATATGCAAAGGGGGCCAATAACACGATCCCGAGCCAAGGCCGTGTCCTTGACCGACCCTCTTTCTAACAAGTTTGTTATTTTTGCAAGAGACGACTATTTTGAAGACTTGAAGTGGGAGCCAAGCACCCTAGACTTGGAGAAGCCTCTCCATGTACTACCTTGGGAGCCAAGAAGGAGAAATTTGTTTTTTATTTTGACAAATGTTGTAACCGAGCGCCCTTTTGTCTTTTCTTTCAAAATACTCAGTTTATTTCTATGTTTACATTGCATGCATGACTGAACACTTTTTGGAGGGAGAATGAGCTACATTTGAAGAGGAGTAAGTACATGTGATCGTGGGAGAGAGAAGATGGAAGGAGAAGTGTACTCGGCTGATGAGGTGGCATTGGTTGAAGCACGTCGTTTGGTATCAGAGTCTTGCCATGTCCTTGATTATTTTGCTGTGTTTTGAAGTGGTTTTGTTAGGATTAAATGATGACAAGAAGTGGTGCTAACCTTAACAAAAATCGAGACACTAGTAACCAACCATCCGTGGCGCCTAACCCGGGTGTTGGTAAGACTAGTTACCAAGGACAAATTGATGAGCTTAATCATAAGCTTGATAACATCAACTAATGGATCATGAAAATGAGGAATGATCGTGTGAAGGGTCCTCAAACCCCTTTACCTAGAAGGAGATCTGATGGTCTAAGGAGGAGAAACAATTTGGTGATTTTGTTGTAGAGGAATTCGAAGATGAACACTTGGATAATCAACATCCTAGGCGTGGTGCTAACAAGGATTTGAGCCATGTTAAGATATTTATCCCTTCCTTTAATGACTCATGTAATGGGGATGTTTTCTATGATTGGGCGGACAAGGTGGAGAAGGTGTTTGACTACTAAACTATTCCAAGAAAGTAAAGCTACAACTAGTATCACTAGAATTGACTGGGTATGCTAGCTTATGGTGGGACAACTTGAGAGCCCAAAGGAGGGAGAGCCCAAAGGAGGCGTGAAGAAGATGACCCTATTGAGACTTGGAGGGTTATGAAATCTTTTATGAGGAAGAGATTTGTACTAAGCCACTACAAACAAGAATTGTTCCTACAATTGCAAAGTTTGAAGCAAGGATCACTATCGGTTTAAGAATATTTAACCGAATTTGAAACACTCAAGATTAGGAGTGAGATTGAGGAACCCGAAGAGTAAGCAATTGCAAGATTCATAAGGGGTTTGCATAGAGAGATAGGTGACATGGTGGAGCTACAAACCGTGGATACCATGGATGCGGTGGTACAACTTGCTTTGAAAGTTGAAAGACAAGTTAAGAGGAAAGGCAAGAGAGTTAGCAAATGGTTTCCTCCTAAATCCAATAACTCTTTCAAGCCACCAACTAAGGTGGAGAACAGGAAGTCTTTTGCCAAGAATCGGCCTCCAAAAGTGGTAGAAGATAAAAAGAGTGAAGAATGCAAATCGGTCAAGAGCAAGAGAGATAAAGTGCTTTAAATGTCTTGGATTGAGACACATTTCTTCTCAATGTCCTAATAGAAGAGTAATGGTATTAAAGAAATCACCGGTGAAGTAGTAAGTGAGGATGAGCAAGAGGAAGGTTCTAGTGAGGATCTTGAGAATCAAGAGGAGGTTGTTCATGCACAAGAGGGCTGCTCTTAATGGTTATCCGAAGAGCCCTCATGTCAAAGGCCAATGATGACAATTGTCAATGGAAGAATATCTTTTATAGCCGGTGTTTGATCAAGGAGAATGTTTGCTCTCTCATCATCGATGGAGGGAGTTGCACCAATGTGGCTTCTCTTGAATTAGTGGACAAGCTTGGGTTAGAGACCACTACACCTCCAAACCCCTACCAGTTAAGGTGGTTGAATGATCGGGATAATGTTAAAGTTTCCAAACAAGTGTGCATAGAATTTTCCATTGGAAGTTACAAGGATAAGGTACTTTGTGATGCGGTGCCTAAGAGTGCTAGCCACCTTTCGTTGGGAAGACCATGACAATTTGATAGAAGAGTAACTCATGATGGGTACTCGAATTTCTACTCTTTGAAGTTCGGGAGAAAATTGATTAAGCTAGCCTCACTCAATCCGGAACAAGTGGTTAAAGATGAAGAAAGGAAAAGACAAGTCTAATCTTTTCATGTCCATGAAGGAGTTGAAGAAGTCACTCTTAGAGGACGGCCCTCTTATTCTATTAATGTTTCGAGAAAGAATGGAAGAGCTATGGGAACTTCCCATGGAAGTTAAGGCTCTCTTGGATCGATTTGAAAATGTATTTCCAGAGGAGCTACCACAAGGAGTACCACCCATTCGGGGTATTGAGCACCAAATTGATTTTCAATCAGGGGTTATGCTTCCAAATTGCCTCGCTTATAGAATGAATCTAGAGGAAACAAAGGAATTACAAAGTCAAGTGGAAGAGTTGCTAGAGAAGGGTTACATCCGGGAATCAATTAGTCTGTGTGCCGTGCCTACTCTTCTAGTACCAAGAAGGATGGCTCAATGAGAATTTATGTGGATAGTCAAGTTATCAACCAAATCACCATCAAGTACTGATTTCATATTCCGAGGCTCGAAGATATGCTTGATGAGCTTAGTGGAGCTTCCTATTTTTCTAATGTGGATTTGAAAAGTGCTACCACCAAATACGAGTGAAGAAAGGAGATGAATGAAATATGACTTTCAAAACTAAGTATGAGCTTTTCAAGTGGCTAGTGATGTCTTTCGTCCTTTCCAATGCTCCTAGCACCTTTATGAGACTTATGCATTATGTCCTCAAGGAGTTTTTGGGCAAGTTTATAGTGGTCTACTTCGACGATATTTTGGCGTACAGTTCAGACTTTGCATCCCAATTAGAACATCTTGGAGCCCTTTTTGAAACTCTTAGAAGCGCCAAACTTTTTGGGAATCTCAAGAAGTGTTCTTTTGGTTAAGAGATGGTGTATTTTCTTAGTTTCATCACCACCAAGGATGGTATGGAGGTAAATGAGTCTAAGATAGAAGCCATCAAGTAATGGCCGGTTCCTAAGGGGATTTCAGAAGTGCAGAGTTTCCATGGATTAATATCCTTCTACCAGAGGTTCATAAAGGATTTTATCTCGATTATGGCCCCTATTACCAATTGTACCAAGAAAGGAAAGAAGTTTCAATGGACTCAAGCTTGCCAACAAAGCTTTGAGTCGATAAATGAGAAATTATGTCATACGCCTGTTCTTATGCTCCCCGATTTCAACAAAGTTTTTGTAACGACTAATCGGGTTCCCCCGGCCCAGCCGTGCAGTCGGCACCATAGGACCAGGCACTGCCACATGGCAGCCACACAGGCCCACCATGTGTACTCACAATCTTCTCCCACCACTTGGTTTGATGGTAGTTTTTGCCTTCCTAGAGATTCGAACCTTGGCTCCCAGGTTTCATAACCAAGGGTTCACCATCTCTGGTACTACTTGAGCTTACTAGCTAGTAAGATAGAACCTTGGGTACCTTGTTGAGGAGCTTAGTGGGCAAGAGACTCGCTGATTGGGATGTTCAACTCCCATACATTGAGTTTGCTTATAATAGAAGCGTACATTCCTCTACTCAGATGACTCCATTTGAGATAGTGTACAGTTTCAATCCACTTACACCGTTGGACCTTGTACCTTTACCTATGAAAGACCTCGCCAACCCTATGTGATGTGCCCCATAGGCCCATTACTAGGTCTCAAACCAAAGCCCAATCCATAACCAAGGCCCATAATGAATTTAACTTGTTTGCTAATGAGTTTATTTCTTTTGTAGGTGATGGAACCTTTGAAGGCTTGGAATGGACACCTAGCTCTCAAGACAAGGATCGACCTCTTCATGCTCTCATTTTGGATGCACGGGATGAAACGAATCGGCTGGATTAGCAGAAGCGGGAATTTGTCTTCCCGGAGACAAATCTTGTAATTTATTTTCTGTTGGTTTTCGTTAAACAAACATTAGTTTTATTTTATGTTTTGGCAAAAACTATTAGCCTTTAGAGTTGTATGGTGGGTAGCTAATTTGGGTTAAAGTGAACCATCTTGATGTGGGAGGCCCAACCCATTAGAAGACAAAAGGGAGAAGAAGCACACAAAGAACAATTGGTAGTGGACACAAAGATTGATGACGTGGCACAAAAAGGGCACTTGATGACATTTGCAAGGGAGGAAGCCTCACCATTGGATGAAGAAGCAAGGACAGGAGGTAGTGCTCACAAGGATTGATGATGTGGCACAAAGAGGATGCTTGATGACATTTGCAAGGGAGGAAGCCTCACCATTGGATGAAGCACAAGCACAAATCATCTTGGCCGCCCATCATCACACTCATCCAACGGTTCACATTCAAACTTGCAAAATCCTAGCTACCCTAGGATCTCTATTTAAGCATGATACTTGGCCATTGTATGGGTCTTTTGCCAAATTAATCTATTGAGGTATTTTTTATTAAGACAAGGTTGTCTTGGTGAAGAATCTTCCAAGGGTTGGTGCCATTGGAATTCTACCTAGGTTGGTGCCAAGGTAGGTATCGGTTTGCTTAAACCGATTGGAGAGAATCTCCATTGCTTCCAAGCGTGTAGTGGCTTGAAAGCTCTTACTCCTTACTCTATTCCAAGTCATCTTGATGTTGGAATCATAAGAGAAGGTCACACCATTCCCAAATACCGGTCTTCTTCCTTGGAAGAAGCATTAGCCAAGATGTAACTCATTTTCTTTATTTTTCTTCACAGAACACTATCACCACTTCACACGTACTTCATCTTCCATTTCTTAGCTTCATTTCGTCTGAAGAAATCGTTTCATTTCGAGCACTTTAACCTTTTCATTTCTACTTATACATTTTATTGCTCTCGAGTTAGTCGACCAGTGAGCAACCCTTACTCTTTGGGTGATAACTCGCTCATTTTCAGGTCGTTACCCATCATTTTGGTAACAGAGCGTAGCTAACATCCGTGGGAACATTTTGGTACCTTTTATTTGTAGACTTATTTACAAATTTTTAGCTGCATTGTTCGTACGAATTAAGATACATTATATTGCTAATAAAATCTATTTTCCAGATTTGTGCATAAAACCCTCTTGGGTTTAGCCACTTTAGGTAGCAAATTTCTTTTCATTTTTTTGCATTTCTTTGCTTAATATTGTTCTATTATTATTGTCTAACATTTCATGAGAGTCGTTTAAGTGCAATAATGTTGTTTCCATTTTGTTTACTTGCTGTACATTTCATTTCTATATAAAAAAATTGCTCAATAAAATCTGTTTTGAATATCGAACTTGCTCTTGATATTTAGTTTTTGTTTTTGGACTATTGCTCGAACTTTATTCACACAACATTGATATTAGTATGTTTGGAAGATAATCTGATTGTTTTGGGGTAAAAATCTGTAACGCCCCGAATTATATAAACCCGGTTCGCTACTCATAATACTGAACCACACTATGACATTCTGAGAAAATTTCAAAATTTCACTCAACGGTCAAAGTTTGACCCTTAAAATGTTAAAACTTGCAGCGGATATTCATTTGTATAAAACGACATTTATTAATTAATTAAAATATTAAAGACAATTAGTTGAAAGAAAACAAAATCAAACAGAACACGTCCACCGCTGAACAGTTCCAGCGATAGAAATAGAAACAAAAGGCATCCACCGCTAAACAGTGTTAGTGGCAGAAGCAGAAACAAATAATCTCGACAGTGGACGTAGAGACAGAATACGTCTACTACAATGTACACCCACCGTTCACGTCAGTCGAATGACACGTCGACAAAACACGTCCACCGGTCACGTCAGTCGAACGACGCGTCGACTACACAAGTCTACCGGTCACAAAACGACAAACTCTATTACTCACACCTACGCTCGCATCCATCGGTCATAAAACGAAAAAAACCTATTACTCACATCCACCGATCATAAAATGACAAAACCTATTACTCACGTCCACCGATCATAAAACGACAAAACCTATTACTCACGTCTACCGTTCGACAACATCCACCGATAGACTACATCCACCGATAGACTACATCCACCGGTGAACAGTAACACTCTAAACAAACAGACAACTCTGCCAACTAAAAGAAACTTGTAAATTTTAACAGCAGCTATTCAAAACAGCATAAATTCACAACTTTATAAATCTAGAATAACAATCTACAACAAAAACCAAATCGTGTTTTTCATAATCAGAAAAGCTTCAAAATTAATAAAAACACTAAACTCTAACTGTCACAAACATTCTCAGCATACTTAAACTGAACCATTGTCAACTAAACTTTCACACCTACTGACATTAGTTAAACCGCCTCATCAGAGCACCAAACCGTGGCATAGTTGTGCCCCATCAACTTCACCTATTCTTCAATACATTCAGAGAATTCACCTGTTGCAACCTCAGCACCTACATCACAAAACTCATCTATTAGCCTAATGCTAAGTAAGTAAAGCAACAATGAAATGATATGCTGAAACATAAATCCTAGTCATGCAGTTTCTACTTTCACATCTCTGTTGCATTCACGTTCTTTCTCTGATCTGATCCCTCGGTTCCATTGGGAGTTGGATCATTTTTTCCAAAGTCATACATCCTCTTCATAAATTAAGGGGCGGATTAGTTCCCTTAACAGCTGATCTGATCCTAAATTCTATTGGGAATCGGATCAATTTTCCCAAAGTCATACATCCTCTTCATAAATTAAGGGGCGGATTAGTTCCCTTAACAGCTGATCTATTACATTCTGTTCATACCTTACCATGCCATTACATGTAAATTCATTTTTCGTGTTCTTTCCAAAAACATGATACATGACATACAGAAAACATTCAAACAAACATAAACCTACTGTTTTGTGATGTAGACCCGAAGACACACACATACTCCACTTACCTGGTTTCCTGGAAAAACTTGGTTGCAAACTACTTCGGATTTTGCTCAAACCTATAGCCGTAGACAGAGTATTAGTTAAGCTTTATTCTAAACTATCCTCAAATCTACCAGAATTCATAAGGAAACTAGCTTGGGAACTCTGATAATCAAGCATTCCTGATATGCCCCGAACCCGAACTAACTCTCACTCACAACATTCTCAAAACTCGCATTTAAAATCCCCTCTAACATCGATAGCTACAATGTAACAAGAAATCGAAGCAGAACTCACCTAGCTTGGAGAAAACAGGAGGGAAAATCGCCGAAAGAAACTCTGCTTAGCTGATGTCACGACCCTAACACTGTGCCTAATTTTCCCATATTATTATTTTTTTTATACTTAAAAACTTTAAACCTATCGTTTTAGCGGAAATAAAACTTTAAATGTCGGAATCGAAATCGGAATTGAAATCGATGGAGTCTATGTTTATAAACTATTTAAAACAAAACTTAAAACAATTATAAAACAATTTAAAACAATTAAAAACTAAATAACAATTGGCGGAGGGCAAAACGGGACGTTTGTCCCTAAAAATGAGGGGCGATCGATCGCTAGCTATAACATGGAGGGGCGATCACGATCGCCCCTCGTTGTGGTGAACGATCGCCTCGCGATCGATCGCCACACGCTCTGGAAAAATTCCAGAGCGTGGCGATTGCTTGGTGACCGATCGCCCCTCTTGGCGATCGGTCGCCAACCCCACTACCTCCCCCATTTTCTTCTTCTTCTTTTTCTTTTCTTCATCCGTCTTCCTTTCCTCCCTTGCACAATATACCTAAAAAAAAAACCTAACACATACACCCCTTCCAATTATCACCAACACCCCATACGTTTTCAAAATACAATTTAAGATAAAACCCCAAATACTCGTACCTCCTCCACAATCTCTTTTAAACCGACTCGAAACACGTTTAGAACGAAATATATTTTCATGAAAACGAACTGCATGGATATGTTTAAAAACCGAACATATCCCTGTTATCAAACATTTTACAAAACTAGTTTCTAAAACGTTTAAAAACTTCAGAACGTAAACCTATCAATTAGTCAGAACCAAACATCTTGAAATGTTCTAACTATACAATTTTCCTACTATCTAACTACCGTGTCCCAAAATACCTTTACATGATTTCCCACGGGTCAAAACGCACCGACTGCCCAGCGCACTCCCACAGGCCATCCTCCTTCAATATGTACGATCGTCTGGTAGAGGGAAATCCTCCTCACCTGGATCTATGTCACCTACACCATAAAGACACCTATGAGATAAAAATCTCAGCAAGCTCTACGTAAATGCGAATGCATGATGTGCATATGAGTTCATAAATCATGCAACATTTTCTTATCTTTACATGGGTTGTCATCGAGATCTCAACCCCTAAATGGAGAGGGCATATCCTGCGGTTGGACTACCCTTTCCACCTAGAGGAGGGGGTACATACTTGTAACACGCACAGCCATGCTTGAGCCCCACCTCGCATGACCATAAACATACATCGATTCATATTAGATGTGGTATTGTGACAGACCCGTAATCGATCCACACAATATATCAATAGCTCCCTTTCAGGCCACACCGCCATTTTCTTTAAAACATAGTGCAGAAATTCATTTTCATGTTCTTTTTAAAATACGTGATGCGTGAACAATTTATAACATAATTTAAACATGCATCATACGTACCATCAAGACAATAAAAGCAATTAAAGACATAACCTATAAAACAACTAAACCTAACTACCCAACCAAAGCAATTTAAACAAACGCGTCACTAAAACTCCTCGAGACGACATCGACGTACGGTGTAGGCCTATCGGCCAGAGTAAGTCACGAGAACTTACCTCGTGTCCGTTGCAACTCTTGCTCCGTCCACGAGCGTTGTTTACCTACGGCAATTTACAACCATCGATATTAAAACGAGTTCAAGCTAATAAACGTCCAAGTTAATAAAACTTAACTAAAGAAATTCTCCTAAAGCTCTAACTTAGCTCTTTGAAACATTTTATCGAGCACCTTGAGCTCGTTGTTCATAAAACTCCATTAATGAGATTTCTAAGTTTTTCCAACAACCCAAAATTCACCTAAACGTCCATTAATTCACCCAACTACTTCCAACATCATTTAATACGTTCACTAAGGTTATAAATAGGGCTACTCTAGCTATTTCTAGCATTACTCAACTATTTCGCGAAATCCCTAAACGAACCCTAATCATTTAAACTCCGTAAAAACTACGAATAGTCTTTCCAAAACCATAGATTTTTACCTAGAATCGAGTTTGGAGGAGAAAAGGTGAAGGATCGGAAGTCGAACGGAAAGAAATCGGCGTCGGAATGTTGAGGAACCGTCGAGGGCAGAGAGAGAGAATCGCAAAGGAGAGGGCTCTGGCGTGAAATGGTGAAGGAGGAAGAAGAAGATTGTTTTTAATCAAATTTTTGATTTGGAAATTTACCATTTTGCCCTTCTATTGTTTTTATATTAGTTTCGTCTCTTGTTTCATTAATTGTCTAATGATTCGGCTTCTCCAAATTTTCTTAATTTGCCAACAAATCCTACTTATTACTAGGGTTCTATTAAAATTGTCCGTTTGAAATTCAAACCTCGTTTACTATTTTTACCGAAGTATCTTTTATATTACGATAAACGTAATTCTCGTAAAATTAGCGATAAACTCCTAAAATTCGCGAGATTTTTCTTAAAATCCTTATAAATCATTAGGATCATAATAACGCTTTCTTTTTACGAAACCGACTTAATTTGACATATTAACAATAATGCCATTTACATTAAAATAATAATATTCCGTACGGTCGGGTATTACAGCTGAGCTGAATGCCGAGAAAGGAAAATGAGAAAACAGTGGCGGCTAAACCTCATTAAACCGTCCTTTAAATACGTTATCCACTATAGATCTCCATTTACCATTATGCCCTTACTTAGTCACTCATTAACCTAATCAATATTTCTCCCAATTTCATCCATAAAGTGTACACTATTAGATGACAAGGTAAAATCGGTTCGATGGAACCGGGTGTTAGAATCTACCCTCCTTAAAAGAATTTTGTCCTCAAAATTCAATACCTGAATAATTCTGGATGTTGATCCATCATGTCCTGCTGGCGCTCCCAAGTTGTCTCCTCTATGCTCTGGTTATGCCATAAAACTTTCACCAGTGGGACCTCTTTGTTGCGCAACACCTTCATAGCATAGTCAAGGATCTTTACTGGTTTCTCCTCATAAGCAAGAGTAGGGTAAATTTCAATGTTCTGCTGTTCCACAACCTGAGTTGGATCCCGCATGCACTTCTTTAGCATAGAAACATGGAACACATTGTGAATCCCTTCCATAGAAGTTGGTAACTGTAATTGGTAAGCTGTCTTCCCAATCCTCTTCAAGATTGAGAATAGTCCAATATATCTGGGGTTCAACTTGCCTCTCCTTTCAAATCTCACAACTCCATTGAATGGTGATACCTTAAGAAAAACTTCATCACCATTTTCAAACTCTAATTCTCTACGTCTTCTATCGGCATAGCTTTTCTGTTGGCTTTGAGCCGTTAAGATTCTCTGTCGGATGAGGGCAATCTTCTCCACTGTTTGCTGTACAAAATCAGGACCAATCAATCGCGCTTCACCAACTTCGTCCCAATACAAAGGAGATCTGCACTTTCGCCCATACAATGTTTCATACAGTGCCAACGATAAATACTTACTCCAAGATCCTTGAAAATCTAATATGCATGCACGAAGCATATCCTCCAACGTTTGGATAGTCCTTTCAGATTGTCCATCTGTTTGAGGGTGAAAGGCTGTGCTAGAGTTGAGCTGTGTACCCATAGCCTTATGCAGACTCTTCCAAAACTTCGACGTAAATCTAGAGTCTCGGTCAGAAACTATAATGCTTGGAACTCCATGCAGTCTAACAATCTCATGCACATACAATTCAGCTAGTTGGTCCATCGAGTAGGTCATCTTTATGGGCAGAAAATGGGCGGATTTGGTTAGACGATCTACTATCACCCAAATTGCATCATGTCCCTTTACTGTCCTAGGCAATCCTACCACAAAGTCCATCGTTATTTGTTCCCATTTCCATTCGGGAACTGGTAATGGTTGCAATGCTCCTGCAGGCCTCTGATGTTCAGCTTTAATTTGTTGGCAAACTAAACACAATCCTACGTACTCGGCCACACTTCTTTTCATATTTGGCCACCAATAATGTTGTTTAAGGTCTCTATACATTTTTGTACTTTCAGGATGGACATAGAGTCTAGAAGAATGTGCCTCCGAAAGAATTTCATTTCTAAGTTTGACATTAGCCGGAACAAACCACCTATTCCGAAACTTGAGAATTCCATCATCCGAATAATTGAAATCCGTCTTATCAGAAGAATCCATGCTTGACTTGTACTTGGTGCATTCAGCATCATTCACTTCTACTTCCCTTATTCTCCCCAAAATAGTAGGCCTTAAGGATATGGCAGAAAGCATGGCTGACACACTGGATACAGCCTCGAGGTTAAATCTTTGGAATTCAGTCTCTAAGGCTAATGGTATGTCAAGAATCAATGCAGAGGCCGATGTTGCCACTCTACTCAAAGCATCAGCCACTACATTCGCCTTGCCAGGGTGGTATTTAATCTCAAAATCATAGTCCTTGACAAACTCCAACCATCTACGTTGCCTCATATTTAATTCCTTCTATGTGAAAATATACTTCAGACTTTTATGGTTCGAAAATATCTCACAAGACTGTCCATACAAGTAATGCCTCCAAATCTTTAGTGCAAAAACCACTGCAGCTAATTCTAAGTCGTCTGTAGGGTAATTCTTCTCGTGTGTTTTCAACTGCCTAGAAGCATAGGCTATTACTTTTCCATCTTGCATCAACACGCAACCGAGTCCAACTTTGGAAGCGTCACAATAAATGCTGAACTTTCCATTTTTAACAGGGAGTGTTAATACTGGAGCATTGATCAACTTCTGTTTCAAAGTCTGGAAACTGGATTCACATTCCTCTGTCCATGCATACTTAATGTTTTTTCTTGTTAACTGAGTGAGGGGCGTTGCAATCTTCGAGAATCCTTCAATAAATTTCCTGTAATATCCTGCTAATTCAAGGAAACTCCAAATATCAGTGGCATTCTTCGGTTGGGGCCACTCCTTAACTGCTTGAACCTTGGCTGGATCGACAGATATCCCATCACCTTAGATTACATGACAAAGAAAGTGAACTCTGTCCAACCAAAACTCACACTTGGAAAACTTGGCATAAAGTTGGTGCTCTCTTAATACTCCCAATACCAAGGTCAGGTGTCTTGCATGCTCATCATTAGTACGGGAATAGATTAAGATATCATCAATATGACAAATTTATCTAAATACTCGTGAAACACTCCATTCACAAAATCCATAAATGCTGCTGGTGCATTTGTCAATCCTAAGGACATTACCAAGAACTCATAATGTCCATACCTCGTGTGAAATGCTGTCTTAGGAATGTCTTCTGATTTGACTTTCAATTGGTAATAACCGGACCTAAGGTCAATCTTAGAGAAAACTCGCGCATCGTTAAGCTGGTCGAATAAATCATCAATCCTTGGCAATGGATACTTGTTCTTGATGGTTAACTTATTTAATTCCCGATAATCCACGCACATCCGCATTGATCCATCATTCATTTTGACAAAAAGGACTTGTGCACCCCATGGTGAAAAGCTTGGGCGTATGAACCCTTTTTTCAATAGTTCCTCTAACTGTTTCTTTAATTCCTTAAGCTCCATGGGTGCTAATCTATAGGGATTTTTAGATACAGACTCAGTGCCTAGGTAAACATCTATAACAAACTCAATTTCCCTATCTGGCGGTAAGCCAGAAAGGTCATCTAGAAATACTTCTGGAAAATCTTGGACAACTAGGATATTTTGAGGACTTGCTTTTCCTACTAGTTGTGTGTCTAAAACACTGGCCAAAAAGCACAAACACTCCCCTCATGGAGAAGGTCTAGCGTTGACAGAGGTCATAACAGACATTTCCTTACTCTTCTTCAAAGCTTGAAAGGTATGATTCAAACCACCAGGGGGTTGGAAGCTAACTATTCCAGTCCTACAATCTATTGTGGCATAATACTTAAACAACCAATCCATTCCTAGGATTACATCAAATCTCATTATATCCATAATAATAAGATCAGCAGGTAGACTCACGTTCCCTACTAATACATCACTGTCAAGCATCACTTGGTTAGAGTGCATGCATTCACCAGAGGGTAATGCAACATTAAACACATGCATAGAAGGGGTAAACTGTACATCTAACTTAACAGCAAACGCAGATGCTATAAAGGAATGTGTCGCACCAGAATCTATTAAAGTAAAAGCAGGCACAGAGTTGATCAATATGGTACTTGACACCACAGCAGGCTGGTCTTCATCACCCGACTTCATCATGGAGAATATCCTCGGTTTCAACATAGCAGGGCCATTATTTAAGGCTGGGCAGTCCCTGTTGATATGGCCGACTTTGTTACAGTTGAAGCATCGGGTGATTCTAGGCTTCGGGCAATCTCTGTACGTGTGTCCAACCTCCTCACAGTTGAAACACTTTCCCGTCCCAAATCTACACTCGCCTAGGTGACTCTTCAAACATTTCGGGCACTGGGGAAACTTCCTGGTATCGGGTACTTTCCTTCCTGTTCCTTGGTTACTCTGGCCTTCACTGAGCCTCTTCATTCCTCTCTACTGTTGAGGCTGGATGAACTTTCGCAGGGCTTCCTTTGGTCCAGAACACTTCATTTCAGCTTCTTCTACCTCTAATGCTGTGGACACAACTTCACTCAAAAGTAGCATGCAAATCGGTTAAAAATCACAACAAAACTATTTTTCTAAGCACCCATCAACTAGTTTGGAAAGTGTTTGTGAAAATACCTCACATAATTTTATCAACAATTGCCTTGTTTAAAATTTTTTTTATCCTCAACTAGTTTTAAATTTTTGTTAGCTAGTTATTTTAAATATTTGCTTTGTTTAAATTAAAAAAAAAAAAGAAGAGAAAAGAAATTCCTATCTTAAAACTTAGTTTAAGTGTTAACTTATTCCCTACTCCCCAAAGTTAGAAACACAATTAACTAATATTTTTTAAGACTTAGGATATACTGCAAACAAGAAGTGGAACTTTAAGGGAACAAAACCCACATCCCATGACTCTTACCCAACCGGAGGGTGAGTCGAGTATGCAAGGACAAATTAATGGGATAAATGAAGCCTTATTACCCTAAGCCAACAAATTCAAAGCATGAATTTGAGATTCAAGGAATCAATGAGGAACAACAATCAAAGGCAATTCCCCCATAACTCCCCACAACGACGACGAGACCTTGAATCCCCTCGAACAAGAAGATACGAAGGATCTCCTCCAAGGAGAAGATATGAAGAATCTCCTCGAAGGAGAAGTTATAATGAATCCCCGAGACTACGGAGGGATGAAGCATCTCCCCAAGGGAGAAGAAATGTGGAATCCCCTATACGAAGGAGGGATGAAAAAAGGAGGAGATACGAAGATTCCCCTCAACAGAGGAGGAACGACGAAACCCGACAAGAGAGAAGAAGAGACCAACCGAGGAGACGATACCAAACTCGTGTATCATTGGATGATATTGATTGGGGTGACGAGGAAGATGAGGACTATACCCCTACAAGGCGAAGAGATAATGACGAGCTAAAGAACGCAAAAATTACAATTCCCCCATTTAATAGAGCAAGCGATGGGAGCACATTCCACGATTGGGCTGATAAAGTTGAGAGAGTATTCGATTACTACGACTATTCGGAGAGATCGAAAGTAAAGCTCGTATCGGCTGAATTGATGGGTTACGCTGCCCTTTGGTGGGCCAACCTAAAGAACCAAAGAGCACAAACGAGAGACGAACCAATCGCAACCTGGCGAACTAGGCACACATGGCAAGAAGATTTGTGCCAAGCCATTACCGTCAAGAAATCTTCCTACAAATGCAAAACCTCCGGCAAGGAAGTCAAACCGTGGATGAATACCTCATGGAGTTTGAAACTCTAAAAATTTGAGAAGGTATGGATGAACCCGAAGATCACGTCATAGCTCAATTTATACGTGGACTTAACCGTGAGATTGGTGATCTTGTCGAGATGGAGGCCTTGGACTCTATGGAAAGAGTTGCACAAATGGCTCAAACCATTGAGAGGAACTAAAGAGGAAGAAGAAGGCTCTTTTCACGCCCTAATTCACTCTAAGAACCACTGAAGGTAGCAAATTTACATCTCGAACCTTCGAAAACAACAAGTTTCATACACGAGCCGAAGGCAAGAAGCCATTTGTTAGAAATTGGCCACCTAAAGAGGCCAATAATAAACCAACCATGGATAATCAAAACAAGTTGAAAGCCCGTGATATAAAGTGTTTTAAATGTCTTGGAACGGGTCATTTTATGGCACATTGCCCTAACTCGAGAACTATGGTAATCCGAGATGGTATTACGGAGGAATTGGAGAGCGAAAATGATGAAGAAAGAATTGAAGAGGAGGAAATCGATGAAGTAGAAGTAGTAGAGAGTGATGAAGATGATACAATTCATGCACCTGAAGGATCTCTACTAATGGTCATTCGACGAGTCCTTGTTTCAAAGAACACAAAAGGAGAATGTCAACGTGAGAACATATTTCATATCCGATGTATGATTAAAGAGAAATTGTGTTCCGTGATTATCGATGGAGGGAGCTGTACGAATGTGGCTTCGTAAGAGTTGGTGGATAAACTAGCACTGGAGACTAGTGATCATCCCCAACCATATATGTAGCAATCGATAATTGTCTAACTTGATATTCTTAATAGCTACATTTTTGTGACTTATATTTTATAGAACTAAGTGAATTTGATTGGTTGCCCAATTAGGTTAAAGTTGGTTAGTCAAGAGCAAATGCGTAATTTGCAAAGATTAGTGTATAAAAGCGGTTAGCTAAGGGTTTTAGCCGCCACTGTTTCATTTCCTCATTTGGTATTCAGCTTGCTCAACAGACCTTCTCTTGGCGATTTTTCTGCCTGATTCTTCTTCAGCTTAGGTGAGTTTTACTTCGATCTCTCGCTGTTTTAGTGATTATAGGTAATAAAAATGGTTGTAGATGTGTATTTTGAGAATGCTGGAAGTAGGAGTTGAGTTTGGGTTTTGGTGATGAATCGGGAATGCTCGAGGAACTGAGCTTCCAACTAGTTTCCTTAGATTTCTGTATAGTTTAGAATGAAGTTAAGTAATGGTGTGCTTATGTTTTAGGTGAACCAACCCTTGAAGTAGCTTACAACCAGGAATCTCTCAGGAAAACCAGGTAAGTGGAGTATGTGTGTGCTTTCGGGTCTACATCACAAAACAGTAGGTTTATGCTTGCTTGAATGTTTCCAGTATGTCATGCATCATGTTTTATTGAATGAGTACGAAAATGAATTTACATGTAATGGCATGGTAAGGCATGAGTAGTTTGAATCAGCTATTAAGGGAACTAATCCGCCTCTTAATCTAGTAGAGGATGTTATGACTTTGGGAAAGACTGATCCACTTCCCAACGAAAAGAAAGATCAGATTAGCTATTAAGGGAACTAATCCACCTCTTAATCTAGTAGAGGATGTTATGACTTTGGGAAAGACTGATCCACTTCCCAACAGAAAGAAGGATCAGATCAGAGAAACGAATACAAAAGCAACTGAGATGTGAAAGTAAAAACTGCATGATTAGGATTTATGAATTCAGTGTTTCATTCATATTTGCTCTACTTATTTAGCATTAGGCTAATAGATGAGTTTTATGATGTAGGTGCTGAGTTTTCAACAGGTGATTCCTCTGAGTTTACAGAAGAATAGGCGAAGTTTATGGAGCACATGTATGTCGCGGTTTGGTGCACTGATGAGGCGGTTTAACAAATGTCAGTATGTGAAGTCTTAGTGGACAAGTGTGTTGTTGAAATGTGCTGAAGATTTTAATGACAATAGTAGTTTTAATGTTTTGACATGTTTTGGGATTATCCTGACTATGAAAACACAATTGGTTTATTTGTAGCTTGCTATTCTTGATTTTTAAAAAGTTGTGGTTTTAAGTTGTTTTGAATGATTGCAGTAAAATTTATAAGTTCTTTTAGTAGGAAAAGTTGTCCGATGGTTTAGAGTGTAAATGCTAATGTGGTTCTGCCTCGTTCGGCAGATGTCGAATGGCAGAGATCAATCGGTAGATGTTGAGTGTTACTGTTGATCGGCAGATGCTGTCGTTCGACAGAAGTCAAAGTCAATCGGTAGATGTCGAGTGTTACTGTTGAACGGTAGATGTTTGTAGTAGATTTTGTCGTTTTGTGATCAGTGGATGCGAGCGGTAGATGTGAGTAGTAGATTTTGTCGTTTTGTGATCGGTGGATGTGAGCGGTAGATGTGAGTAGTAGATTTTGTCATTTTGTGATTGGTGGATGTGAGCGGTAGATGTGGGTAGTAAATTTTGTCGTTTTGTGATCGGTGGATGTGAGCGGTAGATGTGGGTAATAAATTTTGTCGTTTGTGATCGGTTGATGCGAGCAGTGAATGTATTTTGTTCATCTTCTACCGCTGAGACTCTTCTGTCTCTACTTCTACCGTTGGAACTGTTTAGCGGAAGATGTCTTCTGTTTCTGCTCTTACCGCCGAGACTATTTGGCGGAAGAAGTGTTCGAATTTAAAACATTTAAATATTCAACACATTTATGTCCTCGGTTCTTTTGACCGATTGTTTCTATTAATTTAATCGTTACACAAGTATTGTTTTAGTGTTTTGTTTTAACCCTATTTTATACAAATGAATTTCCGCTGCAAGTTTTCCTGATGGTTTTTAAATAAAGGTCAAATTTTGACCGTCAAGTGAAGTTTTTAAAATCTTCCCAGATTGTCTTAGTTTTGTTCAGCGTTATGAGTAGCGAATCAAATTTATAAAATTTGGGGCGTTACAGTATGGTATCAGAGACATTTTGTTAAACCGTTCAAAAGATTACTCATCAGTATCGATCGTCGCATGGAAGTACTCCAACAATTATAAGTGTTTATGCTAACCTTAGTTATTAGATATTTATGAGAGTAATTAACCTTGTCCAGGAATATAGCAAAATGGCTAGACGACCAGGAAGACCAAGAGTACCGAGAGAGATGCCAAATTTGAGAGCTGAGGAGGATCCTAGTGTAATTAGGGAGCTGACAGCTTTAGTACGTCAGCAGTCTGAACAATTGGGACTACTTCTGAACCGAGATGTGCAAGGGAGTGCCAACTCGTGTTCTAATAATGAGCAAGCAGGAGACAGATTCTGGAGGTTGCAACCGCCCACATTTGATGGACAATCATCCAATCCGATTGTTGCTGAGGGATGACTCAGGAAGATTGAGAGTATGTTCAGGTGTGCCAAAGTTGGAGAAGGAGACAAAGTCACCTTGGCAACATTCCGTTTGGTTGGGGATGCACTACTTTGGTGGGAAACAATGGAGACCACCACTGATGTTCTGGCTATGTCTTGGTCCCAATTCAAGAAAATTTTCTATGAGAAATACTTCAACAGCACCGTCCATGCCGCAAAGAAGGTGGAGTTTCTGAACTTGAAGCAGACGGGGTCCGTGTCTGAGTACAATAGACAGTTTGAGTCCCTGTCCAGGTTTACAGGACACTTTGTTCACAGGAATGAGGATAAGGTGTTTCAATTTATGCATGGACTGAAACCAGAGATTTACAGAGGAGTCAAGTTTTCGGGTATTAAAGGTTTGTCTTACGGAGAAGTTGTGTCCATGGCATTAGAAGTGGAAGATGCAGAATTGAAGTGTGCTGAACCAAAGGAAACCCCACGAAAGTTTATTAAGCCACACCAACAGAGTGAGATGAAGAGGCCTAATGAAGGCCAGGGTAGCCAGGGAGCAGGAAAGAAAGTACAGAATGTTAGGAAGTTTCCCCAATGCCCGATATGTTTAAAGAATCACCTGGGAGAGTGCAGATTTAGGACGAGAAAGTGTTTCAACTGTGAAGAAGTTGGACACACGTTCAAGGATTGCCCGAAGCCCAGGGTCACCCGATGCTACAACTGTAATAAGGTTGGTCATATTAACTGAGACTGCCCAGCTTTAAAGAATGGTCCTGCTAAGATAAAGCCGAGGATATTCTCCATGATGGAGTCAAGTGATGATGATCAGCCCGCGGTAGTGTCAGGTACTATATTGATTAACTCTATGCCTACTTTCACTTTAATAGATTCTGGTGCAACACATTCTTTTATAGCGTCTGCATTTGCTGTTAAGTTAGATGTATAGCCTACCCCAACTGAACATGTGTTTAATGTCACGTTACCCTCTGGTGAATGCATGCACTCTAGTCGAGTGATACTTAATAGTGTGGTGTCAGTGGGAAGCGTAAATCTACCTGCTGATCTCATTATCATGGAGATGATGAGATTTGATGTAATCCTAGGAATGGACTGGTTGTTTAAGCATTATGTCACAATCGATTGTAGGACTAGAATTGTCAGTTTTCAACCCCTGGTGGTTTGAAACATACATTCCAAGCTTTGAAGAAGTGTAAGGAGATGTCTGTTACCCCTATCGATGCTAGACCTTCTCCATGCGGAGAGTATTTATGCTTTTTGGCCAGTGCTTTAGACACACAGGTTGTAGGAAAATCAAGTCCTCAAAATGTCTTAGTTGTCTAAGACTTTCCAGAAGTATTTCTAGATGACCTTTCTGGCTTGCCGCCAGATAGAGAAATTGAGTTTGTTGTAGATGTTTAACCGGGTGTGGAGCCTGTGTCTAAGAATCCTTACAGATTGGCACCAACTGAACTTAGAGAACTAAAGACACAGTTGGAGAAATTGTTGGAGAAAGGATTCATACGCCCGAGTTATTCACCGTGGGGTGCACCTGTTCTTTTTGTTAAGAAGAAGGATGAATCATTGCGTATGTGTGTTGACTATCGAGAATTAAACAAATTAACTATCAAGAACAAGTATCTATTACCAAGGATTGATGATCTATTCGACCAACTTGGTGCACGAGTCTTCTCTAAGATTGACCTTAGGTCCGGTTATTACCAATTGAAAGTCAAATCAGAAGATATTCGTAAGACAGCCTTTCGCACAAGATATGGACATTATGAGTTTTTAGTTATGTCTTTTGGATTGACAAATGCACCAGCAGCTTTTATGGATCTCATGAATAGAGTGTTTCACGAGTATCTAGATAAATTTGTCATAGTGTTTATTGATGATATTTTAATCTATTCACGTACTGAGGATGAACATGCAAAACACTTGAACTTGGTATTAGGAGTACTTAAACAACACCAACTTTATGCCAAGTTTTTCAAGTGTGAGTTTTGGTTGGACCAAGTTTACTTTTTGGGTCACGTTATCTCGGGGGATGGGATATCTATCGATCCAGCCAAGGTTCAAGCAGTTAAGGAGTGGCCCCAACCGAAGAATGCTACAGATATTCGGAGTTTCATTGGATTAGCAGGATATTACAGGAAGTTTATTGAAGGATTCTCGAAGATTGCCACACCCCTCACTCGGTTAACAAGGAAGAACATGAAGTATGTGTGGACTGAGTAATGTGAGTTTAGTTTTCAAACCTTGAAACAGAGACTGACCAATGCCCCATTACTAACACTCCCCGTTGAGAATGGAAAATTTAGCATTTATTGTGATGCATCCAAAGTTGGTCTTAGTTGTGTCTTGATGCAGGATGGTAAGGTAATAGCTTATGCTTCTAGACAGCTGAAAACACATGAGAAGAATTATCCCACACATGATTTGGAATTAGCTGCTGTAGTTTTTGCGTTAAAGATTTGGAGGCATTACTTGTATAGACAATCTTGTGAAATATTCTCAGATCATAAAAGTTTGAAATATATTTTCACACAGAAAGAGTTAAACATGAGGCAACGTCGGTGGTTGGAGTTTGTCAAGGATTACGATTTTGAGATCAAATACCACCCCGGCAAGGCGAATGTAGTGGTTGACGCATTGAGTAGAGTAACAACATCAGCCTCAAGATACTTGACATACCGATAGCCTTAGAGACAAAATTATAAAGATTTGACCTGGAAGCTGTGTCCAGCGTGTCAGCCATGTTTTCTGCCATATCCTTGAGGCCTACTATTTTGGAGAGATTAAAGGTAGTCTAGGTAAATGATGCTGAATGCAGTAAGTACAATTTAAACATGAATTCTTCTGATAATTCAGATTTCAACTTTTCTACTGATGGAATTCTCAAGTTTCGGAATAGATAGTTTGTTCCAACAAATGAAGAACTTAGAAATGAGATCCTTTTGGAAGCTCATTCTTCTAGGTTATCTGTTCATCCTGGAAGTAAAAAAATGTATAGAGACCTTAAACAACATTATTGGTGGCCAAATATGAAAAGAAGTGTGGCGGAGTACATTGGATCGTGTTTGATTTGCCAACAGATTAAAGCTGAACATCAGCGACCTGCAGGAACATTGCAACCCTTACCAGTTCCCAAATGGAAATGGACAAATATCGATGGACTTTGTTGTGGGATTGCCTAGAACAGCAAGGGGACATGATGTGATTTGGGTGATAGTTGATCGTCTAACCAAATCTGCCCATTTCCTGCCCATTAAGATGACATACTCGATGGACCAATTTGCTGAATTGTATATGCATGAGATTGTTAGAATGCATGGAGTTCCAATCACTATAGTTTCAGATCGAGATTCTAGATTTACATCTAAGTTTTGGAAGAGTTTACATAAGGCAATGGGTACACAGCTTAACTTTAGTACAGCTTTTCACCCTCAAACAGATGGACAATCCGAGAGGACTATTCAAACGTTGGAGGATATGCTTAGTGCATGTGTATTAGAATTCCAGGGTTCTTGGAATAAGTATTTATCATTGTGGAATTCTCTTATAACAACAGTTTTCAGGCAACAATAGGCATGGCACCATACGAGGCATTATATGGACGAAAGTGCAGATCTCCATTGTACTGGGATGAAGTTGAAGAAGCACAATTGATTGGTCCTGACATTGTGCAACAGACAGTGGAGAAGATTGCTCTTATCGGACAGCGGATCTTGACAGCTCAAAGTCGACAGAAAAGTTATGCCGATAGAAGACGTAGAGAATTAGAGTTTGAAGTTGGTGATGAAGTTTTTCTTAAAGTTTCACCGTTCAAAGGAGTTGTAAGGTTTGGGAAGAGAGGTAAGTTGAATCCCAGATACATAGGACCTTTCTCAATCTTGAAGAGGATTATGAAGATAGCTTATCCATTGCGGCTACCAGTCTCTATGGAGGAAATTCACAATGTGTTCCATGTTTTTATGCTGAAGAAATGTATGTGGAATCCAACTCAGATTGTGGAACAGCAGAATATTGAAGTTCATCATACTCTTACCTATGAAGAGAAACCAGTGGAAATTCTGGACTATGCAACAAAAGTGCTACGTAACAAGGAAGTTCAGCTAGTGAAGATGTTATGGCGTAATCAGAATGTAGAGGAGGCAACTTGGGAAAGCCAGCATGACATGATAAGCCGTTATCCTGAGCCGTTTTAGCACTGAATTTTGAGACAAAATTCTTTTAAGGAGGGTAGATTGTAGCAATTGGTAATTGTCTAACTTGATATTCTTAATAGCTACATTTTTGTGACTTTTATTTTATGTAACTAAGTGAATTTGATTAGTCGCTCAATTAGGTTAAAGTTGGTTAGTCAAGGGAAAATGCGTAATTTGTAAAGATTAGTGTATAAAAGCGGTTAGCTAAGGGTTTTAGCCGCTACTGTTTCATTTCCTCATTTGGTATTCAGCTTGCTCAACAGACCTTCTCTCGGTGATTTTCCTACCTGATTCTTCTTCAGCTTAGGTGAGTTTTACTTTGATCTCTCGCTGTTTTAGTGATTGTAGGTAATAGAAAGGGCTGTAGATGCGTATTTTGAGAAAGCTGGGAGTAGGAGTTGAGTTTGGGTTTTGGTGATGAATCGGGAATGCTCGAGGAACTGAGCTTCGAACTAGTTTCCTTAGATTACTGTATAGTTTAGAATGAAGTTAAGTAATGGTGTGCTTATGTTTTAGGTGAGCCAACCCTTGAAGTAGCTTACAACCAGGAATCTCTCAGGAAAACCAGGTAAGTGGAGTATGTGTGTGTCTTCGGGTCTACATCACAAAACAGTAGGTTTATGCTTGCTTGAATGTTTCCAGTATGTCATGCATCATGTTTTATTGAATGAGTACGAAAATGAATTTACATGTAATGGCATGGTAAGGCATGAATAGTTTGAATCAGCTATTAAGGGAACTAATCCGCTCCTTAATCTAGTAGAGGATGTTATGACTTTGGGAAAGACTGATCCTGTAACACCCGAAAATTTCTATTACGTGCGTCGCCTATGATTTGACGTGTTAGGGGCAACTAAGGCACCTTTTGGTGCAGGCAACTAAGGCATCTGTTGATGCAGGCAAACTTTATTGAAAAACTGTGTGTGCTAGGGTTGTGTGAGAGTCGTGTAGGCATGTTGATATTTGTTATCCCATACTTACTAAGCGTAAGCTTACGTATGTGTGTGTTCTGTGGTGTAGGTAACGACGCAGTTACAGGTGAGCTAAGCGAGTGAGCCAGGACTAGGGAGCAGTCGGAGACGCACGGGGCATGCCGGTGCAGGCAGTTGTTGGGGCGCCTTGACCATGGTCTTCGGGAATGTGGGGCTTTGTATGTTGGTAGTTTATTGTAAATGTCTGTTTGTAGAAATGATGGGAATGTGTGACTCTTTTTGGTTGATGTTTTGACAGTTATGGTATAGCTATTTGGATTTGTTGTATATAGTCGTAGTTAAGGGTGATGTGTCGCCCTATACTGTGGACTTTCTTTACTTAGGGATGTTCGTAATTTAGTTTTCCTCTTTACTGCTATTTGGAGATTTCATATGCTAGATAGTTGGGTAAGAGTATTCTGGATCTGGTTGGGGATTGATTCATTTGCAGGTACTTAGCATTTTGGAGGCGCCATTTTCAGGCGTTACTTTGTCGAAATTTTCGGGAAGAACGCCGTGGTGCTTAACGGTTAGGATTAAGAGAAATTAGTGAGTGTAGTCAGCTAGGTATGACATAGAGAGCTTCGGGAGACTTAGCTTTACATTCAGCTGTGTCAGTTTTATTTTATGTTGAAAATTAGTTTTTTTTTTAAATTATGTTTTAACGTGGGATTGGTTAGCAAAGTAGCGCACCGAGCCGGGGTGGGTTCGGGGGTGTTACAAGTGTTGACTTATAGAGTGTTTAAGTCATAATTTGTTTTTGATGATGTATTTGTATATTAATTATAAAATTTGATTATGTGTATTTAACGAGAATTATGATTATAAGATTGTTTTGGCAATACCCTTAAATAGGGTATTTTAGTTGTCTAATAAAATCAGTTTGAGTATACAGAGCTGAATAGAAAAACAGGGCTGAAACGCGTGCTTCTACCGATCGTTACACAACAAAGAAATGAAAGCTTCTGCCGATTGCTAAACGACAGAAGAAGAAGCCGTTTAGAAGTTAACATCTGCCGATGACGGTTAAGCGCTTATATGTTTCATCTGCCGATAGCGTTTTGAAAACATCTGCCGATGACTTTCATCTGCCGATAGCGTTTTTGAAAACATCTGCCGATGACGGTTCAGCACTTATATGTTTCATCTGCCGATAGTGTTTTTGAAAACATCTGCCGATGACGGTTCAGCACTTATATGTTTCATCTGCCGATAGCGTTTTTGAAAACATCTGCCGATGACGGTTCAGCACTTATATGTTACATCTGCCGATGGTGTTTTAAGCCACATCTGCCGATAACTCTTAAGGATACATCTGCCGATGACACTTAAGGATACATCTGCCGATGGTGTTTCAAGTTGCATCCACCGATGACGTGTCTCTGCTTCATAAGTTGCATCTGCCGGTGAACTTCCGCCAAAATTCAAAGCTAGCCGCGAAGCTACAGTGACGTCGCTTTCAAGCTTTAACTTCAGAACATTTATGGCGACGACGACTTACAACTACAATCGGCAACGGCTACCTGAAATTGTACGAAATCTCTCCAACGGTAACAAAGTTTCTATTATTGGACAAGGAGCATTGAAGTCAAGCCGATTCTGAAGATAGAGTATTTAAGCCGAGGTTAGAGCACAAAGATACAACTTTTGCAAATTGAATTCCTGAGCTCTAACTAGCGAAATAATCATACTCTGTCTACCTCTCTCTATTCGAACTTGAGACTCAGATTCTGTGAGAGAGTAGTTTGTGCTTTATTTTTACAAACTCAAATCAATTGTAAAGGCTGTGGATTGACGCCCGTGAAGTTCAATCAAAATCTGTAAAGGCAGTTGATCGGAGCCCGGAATCCCGGTCTGTTTATTCTTGTGAGGAGAAGGTTAAGAATCTTCAAGGGGGAGCCTTGGAGCGTGGACGTAGGCAAGGTTTAGCCGAACCACGTTAAAAATCCTGGTGTTAAATTTCTCTCTCTCTCTCTACTTTATATGTTTGTTTGCTGTTAATATTCAAACAAAAATTACAAGAGAAATTTACTAGATTATTAAATTAAGTTTAAAAAGTCTAATTCACCCCCCTCTTAGACAATCTCGATCCTACAATTGGTATCAGAGCCAGGTCTATATATATTGTCTAAGTTGTTTATCTAAGATATACTGTGTTACTTGAAATGGCATTCAATACACACTCTGCACAAATGGAAGGTCAGTCTACCACTAGACCTCCATTCTTCGATGGTATTGATTATGTGTACTGGAAATCTAGAATGAGAATTTATATTCAGGCTATAGACTATGACATATGGAATAACATAGAAAATGGTCCATATATAGCCTTTAAAACAGAGAATGGTATTAGGACTCCCAAAGCATCACATGAACTAAATGATACTGACAAGAAGAACTTGAGCCTGAATGCCAAGGCTATAAACACCCTATACTGTGCTCTGAACAGAGATGAGTTTAATAGAGTACAAGGGTGTGAGAGTGCTCAAGAGATTTGGCTCTTGTTAGAGATCACACACGAAGGCACAAACCAAGTTAAAGAAAGTAAATTGAGCATGTTAGTCCATGAATATGAACTGTTTTCCATGGAAAAAGGTGAAACCATCAGTTCTATGTTTACTCGATTTACTAACATCACTAACGGTCTTAAAGCTCTTGGTAAGTTTTACTCAGGTGAGGAATAGGTAAGGAAACTTCTGAGATGCCTACCGAGAGCATGGCAACCAAAGGTGACTGCCATTCAGGAAGCAAAGGATCTCAAAGCCTTAAAGCTTGAGGAGCTCATTGGATCTCTCATGACGCATGAGATCACAATGAGAGCAAATGAAAAGGAGGACCTCAAGGAGAAGGAGGTAACAAGGAAAAAGGACATTGCTCTAAAGGCTTCCTCTAGTAAGCAAGAGGAATCAGAAGAAGAAGAAGAAGAAGAAGAAGAAGAAGAGGATATTGCACTCATCACTAGGAGGTTCAGTAAGTTTCTGCAACGAAAGAGGATGCAGGGAAAAAGGTTTCCAAAGAGTGAGAAATCTCAAAAGGAAAAGGAAATCACGTGCTTTGGGTGTGGAAAGCCTGGACATATGAAGGCAGACTGTCCACAAGCAAAGAAGGGTCCCAAGAAGTTCAAGAAAAGGGCAATGAAGGCCACTTGGGATGATAGTGAAGAAGATACATCTTCATCAGAAGATGAGGAAGTAGCAAACCTGTGCTTTATGGCACACGAGGACAAGGTTAGTTCTTCTTCCTCTAGTATTTTCAGTGACAGTGATAGTGATGACGATGAAGGTAATCTAATTGATGCTTTCAATGATTTAGTTAAACAGTTTGGCATGTTAAAAACTAAATACAATACTTTGAAAAAAGAAAATGCAAACATGGTAGAACTACATGCCAAGAAAACTAATTTGCATGTCAAAGAGATTGATGAGCTTAAAAGCAAAAACGAAGATTTGAATAATATTATACTGAACTTCACTAAGGGTGAAAAATTATTTAAGATGGTAATAGGAGGACAGAGAGCAAATTTTGATAGAACAGGATTAGGTTATGACAAGCCTAATAAAAAGAAAGCTTTTAAGAATTTCTTTGTTAAATCGTCTACCTGTTATGCTTGCAATGAGTTAGGACATAAGTCATATGAATGTCCTTTGAAATTAGATAAGAAATCAAACAATAAACTTCAATGGGTTCCTAAGGGAACCAGACCTAACACTAGGACCCAAAAGATTTGGGTACCTAAGAAGACAACCTGATTTCTGTTTTGCAGGTTGACTGCTCTCCCGGGACAAATCTGTGGTACCTTGATAGTGGTTGCTCAAGGCATATGACGGGAGACTCAACCAAGTTTACTGTTGTCAACAAGAAGAAAGGAAGTGTTACTTTTGGTGGAAACCAAAAGGGCAAAATTGTTGGCATCGGCAATATAGGTAATCCTTCTCATCCTACTATTGAAAATGTTTTACTAGTAGAAGGATTAAAGCATAATCTGCTAAGCATAAGTCAGTTGTGTGACAAGGGCTATAAAGTAACTTTCAAATCAAATGTTTGTGTGATCAAAGACATTTCTACTAACAATGTTTTGTTTAAAGGATTTAGAAAAGAAAATGTCTATATTGTTGATCTAAATGGCTTTGTGCATGTTGATGAAAAATGTTTTGTTGTTAATTCACTTAATGACTGCTGGACTTGGCATAGGAGATTAGGACATGTAGGGATGGATACTTTAGCTAAGATTACTAAAGGGAATTTAGTTAGAGGAATCCCTAAGATATCCTTTGAAAAGGATAAAGTCTGTGAAGCTTGTCAAATAGGCAAGCAGATCAAAAGTTCTTTTGCATCTAAGAATTCAATTTCTACCTCTAAATCTCTCCAACTCCTTCACATGGACCTCTTCGGTCCTTCTAATATAGCAAGCCTAGGGGGCAAATTCTATGCCTTTGTCATTGTTGATGACTTTTCTAGATTTACTTGGGTTCACTTTCTGAAGTCTAAGGATGAGACTTTTGACACATTTTCTAGTTTTAGGAAAAGAGTTCAAAATGAAAAGGAGCTCACCATTGTTTCTATTCGTAGTGATCATGGTGGAGAGTTTGAAAATGAGAAATTTGAACTCCTGTGTCTCAAATATGGAATTGAGCACAATTTCTCTTCTCCTAGGACCCCTCAGCAAAATGGTGTTGTTGAGAGGAAGAATAGGTCCCTCCAAGAGCTTGCTAGGACTATGCTTAATGAAAACACCCTTCCTAAGTATTTCTGGGCTGAGGCTGTAGCAACAGCCTGTTACGTGCTTAATCGGGTCTCCATAAGACCTATTCTAGAGAAAACTCCATATGAGCTCTGGAGTGGAAAAACTCCTTCTGTCAAGTATTTTAGAGCCTTTGGTAGTAAGTGCTTCATTCTAAATACTAAGGATAACTTAGGAAAATTCGATTCCAAATCTGATATTGGAATTTTTCTTGGTTATTCTCTGACCACTAAAGCTTATAGAGTTTTCAATAGGAGAACTCTAGTTGTAGAGGAATCCGTTCATGTCAATTTTGATGAGACTCCTCAGCCATTAATCAATGTGGATGAGGATGATACTTTGGAAAATCAACTGGATTCCCTTTCCTTAGAAAAGTCTAGTGATCCTTCCCAAGTAGAAAAATCTCTAGATCCTTCCCCTACTTCTCTAGATACTGTTCCTGTCAAGGATGAAAATCCTACTCTTCCTAGAGATTGGAAATTTGTCAGAAACCACCCAATAGATGAAGTCTTAGGTGATCCATCATTAGGTGTTAAGACTAGAGCCTCTCTTAGGAATCTTTGTGCCAATGGGGCATTTATCTCTCAAATAGAGCCTACGAAATTTGAGGAGGCCGAGAATGATGAAAATTGGATTTTAGCTATGCAAGAGGAGCTAAATCAATTTGAAAGGAGCAATGTATGAGAACTTGTTCCACGGCCAAAGGATTATCACATTATTGGTACTAAGTGGGTCTTTAAAAATAAATTGGATGAGAATGAGATTGTTGTCAGAAATAAGGCTAGACTAGTTGCCAAGGGATACTCTCAGGAAGAGGGTATTGATTTTGAGGAATCTTTTGCCCCTGTAGCACGTTTGGAATCTATTAGAATGCTTTTAGCTTTTGTGTAACGACCCTAAAACTGTACCCAATTTCTCGTACATATTTTTTTCATTTTTATTTATCCTTGTAAACTTTAATGACATTTGTACGGAATTAAAACTGTTTAAACCTGAATCAGAATCTAAATTAAAAACGTTGAAGCCGATATTCGTAAAACCTTTTAAAACTAAACATATTTCAATTTAATAAAACTTTTAAAACAATTAAAATAAAACTTAAAATTTATTCTTTCCCTTTTTTTTTTCTTTTTTTTTTATTCGGGTACTATTCACGTGAACAGTACATTACTGTTTACGTGAACAGTACACACTATTCACCACTGTTCACGTGAACAGTGCGCTTGCTTTTGTTGGCGATCGATCTCCATAAAATGAGGAGATCGATCGCTGCATTGTGGTAGCCCAATGGTGGCGATCAATCTCCATAAAATGAGGAGATTGATCGCTGTAGGTGTAGCTAAAATGGTGGGCGATCGATCTCCATAAAATGAGGAGATCGATCGCCAAGGCTATAAGCCTCATCAGTGACCAATCGCTGCAGGATCGATCGCTCAGAGATCGATCGCTGCATTGGCAGCAGGGAGAAGCGACCAGTCACCCCTCACGCCCGCGCCGATCGCTTCATCGTTCACTTCTTTGTTCTCTGGAATTTCGGATTCCAGAGAACGACATTCTTTTATT
>CM039507.1:36859064-36903387 GCA_022432975.1 Begonia masoniana
TCTCGTTGAGTCATCTTAGGACACATGCGTTATCTTTTAACAGATGTGCCGCCCAGCCAAACTCCACCTGACAATGTCTTCCGCCCCGATCGACGCCGAGGCGATGGCCTGGGTGTCAAAAGAGGGGCGTTGCCCCGCTTCGATTCACGGAAGAAGTAAATAAACGTAAAAGTTAGGTGGTATTCACGTTCGCCGTTTCCGGTCCCACTAGCCTACACCCTCAATCATTTCACAGAGTCGGATAGAGTCAAGCTCAACAGGGTCTTCGTCCCCGCTGATTCTGCAAGCCGTTCCACGGCTCGTGGTTGCTGGGGTAGAGGACAGGGAAAGTGGGAATCTCGTTATCCATTCATGCGCGTCACTAATTAGATGACGAGTCATTTGGCTACCTTAAGAGAGTCTCATAGTTACTCCCGCCGGTACCCGCGGCGTGGTTGGAATTTCCTTCAACTTTGACACATTCAGAGACTGGGCAGAAATCAACATTGAGTGAGCATCCGCAAGGACCATCGCCACTGCTTGTTTTAAATTTTTTTTTTTTTTTTACACATCTGCCGGGGTGTTTTAAGCCACTCGGCCGGATGGGGTTTTAAGCCGACATCTGCCGATAACAATCTTCCGGTCCATCTGCCGAATGAACTTAAGGGATAAAGTCTGCCGAGGTGGTTTCAATTTGCATCCACCGATGACGTGTCTCTGCTTCATAAGTTGCATCTGCCGGTGAACTGCCGCCAAAATTCAAAGCTAGCCGCGAAGCTACAGTGACGTCGCTTTCAAGCTTTAACTTCAGAACATTTATGGCGACGACGACTTACAACTACAATCGACAACGGCTACCTGAAATTGTACGAAAGCTCTCCAACAGTAACAAAGTTTCTATTATTGGACAAGGAGCATTGAAGTCAAGCCGATTCTGAAGACAGAGTATTTAAGCCGAGGTTAGAGCACAAAGATACAACTTTTGCAAATTGAATTCCTGAGCTCTAACTAGCGAAATAATCATACTCTGTCTACCTCTCTCTATTCGAACTTGAGACTCAGATTCTGTGAGAGAGTAGTTTGTGCTTTATTTTTACAAACTCAAATCAATTGTAAAGGCTGTGGATTGACGCCCGTGAAGTTCAATCAAAATCTGTAAAGGCAGTTGATTAGAGCCCGGAATCCCGATCTATTTATTCTCGTGAGGAGAAGGTTAAGAATCTTCAAGGGGGGAGCCTTGGAGCGTGGACGTAGGCAAGGTTTAGCCGAACCACGTTAAAAATCCTGGTGTTAAATTTCTCTCTCTCTCTACTTTATATGTTTGTTTGCTGTTAATATTCAAACAAAAATTACAAGAGAAATTTACTAGATTATTAAATTAAGTTTAAAAAGTCTAATTCACCCCCCTCTTTGACAATCTCGATCCTACAACAAGATGGTATCAGAGCATAAATGGTCAAATCGTTCAAAGGATTACCCGACAATGCCGGCCGCCATGCAACGTGCTTCACCGACTGTAAGTATTTCTTTACTTTTAGTTAGTTTCTATCTAAGGTTAGATTGGTTTAACCCTTGTTTGTTTGTTTGTTTGGTTTAACCCCTGTTCGTTTTATGATTGTAGAGACTAAAAAATTCCGAGTGTACCAAGACAACTTTGGTGGATCCCTTAAGCCAATTCATAGACATAGTAAATCGTTAGTTCGAATAGCTAGGAAGGTTAAAACTTGAAGTTGTAGAAATTGTTTTCATTGCTCAATAGGTTATTAGGGGTACTCAGTAGGTGATTTAGGCAGTAACGTAGTTGACATTTAGCGTGACAACTCAAGATTATGTGAGTGTACTTAGAAGTAAGGTTTATGAGGGGCTAAGTGAATTGAGCTCAGGGAACAATTAGAGTTAAGAACTAAGTTAGAGGAAATTGAGAACCAAGTTAGAGGGATTGAAGAGTCCGAGTTAAACCTTTGGAGATGCAGAGAAGTTTGAGGGTGTAAATAATAGATGCTTAAGTGACATGTAATGAAAGTATCATTAAGTTAAGAGACGATCTTGAAATGAGTAAGTTGAGGAAAGGTAAGACTTTGAAGACGTAGGAAATTGTCATTTCTTGATAGGCGACTAAGACCATAGAGTAGTCGAGGTTAGCATAGCAACCCGAGAGTTAGGTGAGTAGAAGGGAATTAAAATCTGAGGCTTTAGGGTAAGAAGATTATTTATTGAATTCTTGGGGTTATGGTATTGAGATAGTTAGATACGTATTTGTTGAAAATGAGTGAAAATCAAAAACTTGGAGAAGTGTAAGGGCACCTGATAAAGTGGAAAAATCACTAAGGTATGCAAATTTTGAGGACAAAATTTGTGTAAGGAGGGTGGATTGTAACACCCAGAAATTTCTATTACGTGCGTCGCCTATGATTTGACGTATTAGGAGAGTTAATTATTAAAGATTAAGGTTGTGCTTTGAAGTGTAATAGATGAGAAGAGAAAATAAAAAGGGTTTGACAATTCAACATAAATAGAGTTGAAAAGTCAACAACCAATAGGAATTTTTGTGAAGGAAATAATTGAATAAAAAGTGGGTGAATTTAAAAGTATATCACGTTGGAGATTGGGAGAAGATAAGTGTGAAGGAGATTGGGAGAAGATAAGTGTGAAGAGAGTGAGTTTAATTGCAATTTTAAAAAGTAGGGTGGAGGTAAAGAAAAAGAGGAAAAAACTTTAGGTTAAAATTAGGTTTTTCTTCATTTTTTCTTCCTCATTTTCGGTTCTCTTCTCCACGAAATTTCCAGCCCCATTTTAGGGTTCTCTCCTCCTCCATTTCATCCATTTTGACAAGGATTTAAGGTTAGTTTAAGTGGGTTTTTAATTTTATACATTTAGGTGGTGGTTTTTAAGGATTTTAGAGGGTTTTGGGTGAATTTGCTTAGGGTTTGGAAAACCCTAAGTGTGACCTCCGAAAATTGAGTTTCAATGTTGGTTTGCTTTCCTATTTTGATCATTTAATTGTTGGATGGATTAGTTTAGGTGGTTAGAGTGATTAGATTATGGATTGGAAGTGTTTGGAAAAATTAGTTTTTCACCATAGATGGCCGATTCTGTTTTTGGCTTTTTGGTTCGGCCAAGTTGGTTATTTGGTTAAATTGAGTGTTTCAATAGATAGTAAACGTGTAGAGGTTTCCGAATTGGGGTGGCACGTCGAAATTCGTTGAAAAATGAGAGAGTTATGACCGTTTGAAGTTTGACGGTCAAATTTGGGTAAAAAATCTCACACTTAAGTGTTTAAGTGTGAGATTGTGTGATTATTGGTTAGTTTTAGGTTAAAAGTTAGGGTTAGTTTAAGTTAGTTGATTTTTTTTAGAATCTTTTAGTTTGTTACTAAGTAAATCTTCCTTAATTGTTAGGTAATCAAGCGGGTAGTTCGGTGGGACGAAGTGACGAAACGTGTTTGGAGCAACCAGGTAAGTAGGGGTTATTATCCTTTCGCCTTCGGGCCTACACCATAGAACGATAAGGTTTAATGGTTATTTGTGTTGCTTCGTATTTTGTTGAGTTATTGTTTTGCTTTGTGTTGTATTGAGGCGTTGTGTGATGTTGCATTTGATTGGCAATGTGTGTGTTGTATTGAGGTGTTGTGTGTTGTTACATTTGATTGGCATTGTGTGTGTTGTATTGAGACGTTGCTGTGTTGTTGTACTGTGTTGTGTTAAGTTGTTGCGTTACGTTGTTGTGTTGGTTACATTGTTTGAACTTTTTTTGCAAATTGTGGGAGTGGAATGTAAGATGTTAAGCAGAAGGTTTCGTGAACGCTTTGATGTTAAGCAGAAGGTTCCGGGAACGCTTCGATGTTAAGCAGAAGGTTCCGGGAACGCTTCGATATTAAGCAAAAGGTTCCGTGAACGCTTCGATGTTAAGCAGAAGGTTCCGTGAACGCTTCGATGTTAAGCAGAAGGTTCCTTGAACGCTTCTATGTTAAGCAGAAGGATCCGGGAACGCTTCGATGTTAAGCAGAAGGTTCCGTGAACGCTTCGATGTTAAGCAGAAGGTTCCGGGAACGCTTCGATGTTAAGCAGAAGGTTCCGTGAATGCTTCGATGTTATGTATAAGGTTCTGCGAACGCTTCGATGTTATGTAGAAGGCTCTGCGAACGCTTCTATGTTAAGTGTAGAAGTTGTGTTGTTGAGTTGCATTGTTGGGTTGTGTTGCATGGTTGGCATGGTAGTCAGTTAAAGAGTAAGACATCCTTTTTGGGTTGGCATGGTAGTCAGTTAAAGAGAAAGACATCCTTTTTGGGTGCGGGCAACTAAGGCACCTTTTGGTGCAGGCAACTAAGGCATCTGTCGATGCAGGCAAACTTTATTGAAAAACTGTGTGTGCTAGGGTTGTGTGAGAGTCGTGTAGGCATGTTTATATTTGTTATCCCCTACTTGCTAAGCGTAAGCTTACGTATGTGTGTGTTCTGTGGTATAGGTAACGACGCGGTTACAGGTGAGCTAAGCGAGTGAGCCAGGACTTGGGAGCAGTCGGAGACGCACGGGGCATGCCGGTGCAGGCAGTTGTTGGGGCTCCTTGGCCATGGTCTTCGGGAATGTGGGGCTTTGTATGTTGGTAGTTTATTGTAAATGTCTGTTTGTAGAAATGATGAGAATGTGTGACTCTTTTTGGTTGATGTTTTGACAGTTACGGTATAGCTATTTGGATTTGTTGTATACAGTCGTAGTTAAGGGTGATGTGTCGCCCTATACTGTGGACTTTCTTCACTTAGGGATGTTCATAATTTAGTTTTCCTCTTTACTGCTATTTGGAGATTTCGTATGCTGGATAGTTGGGTAAGAGTATTCTGGATCTGGTTGGGGATTGATTTATTTACAGGTACTTAGCATTTTGGAGGCGCCATTTTCAGGCGTTACTTTGCCGAAATTTTTGGGAAGAACGCCGTGGTGCTTAATGGTTAGGATTAAGAGAAATTAGTGAGTGTAGTCAGCTAGGTATGACATAGAGAGCTTCGGGAGACTTAGCTTTACATTCAGCTGTGTCAGTTTTATTTTATGTTGAAAATTAGTTTTTCTTTAAATTATGTTTTAACGTGGGATTGGTTAGCAAAGTAGCGCACCGAGCCGGGGTGGGTTCGGGGCGTTACAGATCCACTTCCCAACGGAAAGAAGGATCAGATTAGCTATTAAGGGAACTAATCCGCCCCTTAATCTAGTAAAGGATGTTATGACTTTGGGAAAGACTGATCCACTTCCCAACGGAAAGAAGGATCAGATCAGAGAAACGAATACAAAAGCAACTGAGATGTGAAAGTAAAAACTGCATGATTAGGATTTATGAATTCAGTGTTTCATTCATATTTGCTCTACTTATTTAGCATTAGGCTAATAGATGAGTTTTGTGATGTAGGTGCTGAGTTTTCAACAGGTGATTCCTCTGAGTTTACAGAAGAATAGGCGAAGTTGATGAAGCACATGTATGTCGCGGTTTGGTGCACTGATGAGGCGGCTTAACAAATGTCAGTATGTGAAGTCTTAGTGGACAAATGTGTTGTTGAAATGTGCTGAAGATTTTAATGACAATAGTAGTTTTAATGTTTTGACATGTTTTGGGATTATCCTGACTATGAAAACACGATTGGTTTATTTGGAGCTTGCTATTCTTGATTTTTTAAAAGTTGTGGTTTTAAGTTGTTTTGAATGATTGCAGTAAAATTTATAAGTTCTTTTAGTAGGAAAAGTTGTCCGATGGTTTAGAGTGTAAATGCTAATGTGGTTCTGCCTCGTTCGGCAGATGTCGAATGGCAGAGATCAATCGGTAGATGTTGAGTGTTACTGTTGATCGGCAGATGCTGTCGTTCGACAGAAGTCAAAGTCAATCGGTAGATGTCGAGTGTTACTGTTGAACGGTAGATGTTTGTAGTAGATTTTGTCGTTTTGTGATCGGTGGATGCGAGCTGTAGATGTGAGTAGTAGATTTTGTCGTTTTGTGATCGGTGGATGTGAGCGGTAAATGTGAGTAGTAGATTTTGTTGTTTTGTGATCGATGGATGTGAGCGGTAAATGTGGGTAGTAAATTTTGTCGTTTTGTGATCGGTGGAAGTGAGCGGTAGATGTGGGTAGTAAATTTTGTCGTTTGTGATCGGTGGATGTGAGCGGTGGATGTATTTTGTTCAGCTTCTACCGCTGAGATTCTTCTGTCTCTACTTCTACCGTTGGAACTGTTTAGCGGAAGATGTCTTCTGTTTCTGCTCTTACCGCCGAGACTATTTGGCGGAAGAAGTGTTCGAATTTAAAACATTTAAATATTCAACACATTTATGTCCTCGGTTCTTTTGATCGATTGTTTCTATTAATTTAATCGTTACACAAGTATTGTTTTAGTGTTTTGTTTTAACCCTATTTTATACAAATGAATTTCTGCTGCAAGTTTTCTTGATGTTTTTAAATAAAGGTCAAATTTTGACCGTCGAGTGAAGTTTTTAAAATCTTCCCAGATTGTCTTAGTTTTGTTCAGCGTTATGAGTAGCGAATCAAATTTATAAAATTCGGGGCGTTACAATATAAATTAAGATGGCTTAGTGACAAGGATGACATTAAGGTCACTAAACGTGTAGCCATAAGCTTCGCCATTGGGAAGTACAAAGATTCCGTTGTTTGTGATATCGTACCTATGAGTGCCAGTCACCTATTATTAGGTCGACCTTGGCAATATGACCAAAAAGTCACACATGATGGATTTTTTAACCTCTATTCATTAAAGATTGATGGAAAGATTATAAAGTTAGCTCCTTTAACACCAGATCAAATAGCCAAGGATGAAATGGCTAAGAAGGAAGCTAAGGCTAAGACAAACCTTTTTATGACCAATGGTGAGATGAAGACCACCATTAGAAGGAAAGAATTTGTCATTATGGTCATGTTCAAGGATCGAATTATGGAGTTAGGAGAGATACCGACCCCCATTCGACGTTTGTTAGAGCAATTCAATGACGTTTTCCCCGAAGAACTTCCTCAAGAACTACCACAACTATGTGGTATTGAGCATTATATCGATTTGCAACCTGGGGTTGCCCTACTGAACCGCCTAGCTTATCGAATGAATCCTGAGGAAACAAAAGAATTGCAAAGTCAAGTGACCGAATTGTTGGCCAAGGGTTATATACAAAAGTCAATGAGTTCGTGTGCTGTTCCGACTCTATTGGTCCCAAAGAAAGATGGTACAATGAAGATGTGTACTGATAGCCGAGCCATAAACCAAATTACAATTAAGTATAGATTTCCTATGCCGAGGCTCGAGGACATGTTGGATGAGCTTAGTGGAGCCTTCATATTCTCAAATATGGACCTCAAGAGTGGTTACCATCAAATTAGGATGAGGGAAGGCTACGAATGGAAAACCGCCTTCAAGATAAAGTATGGACTTTATGAGTGGATGGCTATGCCATTTGGGCTAACAAATGCCTCAAGTACTTTCATGCGGTTGATGCACCACGTACTTAAAGAGTTTCTAGGTAAATTCGTCGTGTATATTTTGATGATATATTGGTGTATAGCTTTGACCTCCCTCAACACCTCAACCACTTGAGCACCTTATTCCAAACCTTAAGGAAGGCTAAATTATTTGGCAACTTAAGAAAATGTTCATTTGGACAAGATAAAGTCTACTTCCTTGGTTTCATCATTTCGAAGGACGGCATGGAAGTCGATGGAGAAAAGATTAAGGCTATCAAGGAATGGCCTACCCTTAATGGAATTTCCGAAGTACGTAGCTTTCATGGCCTAGCATCATTTTACCGTCGTTTTATAAAAGATTTTAGCTCAATAGTTGCACCAATTATGGATTGCACAAAGAAAGGAAAAGATTTCATATGGACACCCAAGTGTCAACGTAGCTTTGAGCTAATCAAGGAAAAATTATGCCAAACACCCGTCCTCGCACTTCCCGACTTCAATAAAGTGTTTGAAATCAAGAGCGACGCGTCCGGAGTTGGCATTGGAGCCTTACTTATGCAAGAAGGATGACCTCTTGCATATTTTAGTGAAAAGATTAAAGGGGCCGTGCTCAACTATTCAACGTATGACAAGGAGTTTTATGCCGTCATACGAGCACTTGAAAATTGGCAACACTATCTCCTATCTAAGGAATTTGTGATCCATACCGACCACCAAGCTTTAAAGCATATTCGTAACCAAAACAAGTTGAATAAGAGACATGCACGATGTGTGGAGTTTTTGGAGAGATTTCCCTATACACTCAAATACGTTAAAGGAGAAAACAACATTGTTGCCGATGCCCTTTCACGGAAACGGATCCTTCTAATCGAATTGAGAGCAAGATTCTTTGGATTTGAATGGATTAAGAACGGTTACGAAGAGGATGAATATTTTGGACTATATTTTGCAAAATGTCGAGATAAGGCCGAAGGAATTTACTATATTTTAGACGGATACCTTCTAAAAGGCAGAAAATTATGCATTCCCGAGGGTAGTTTGAGACAATGCCTAGTGAAAGAGGCACATTGTGGAGGGTTAGCAAGCCATTTTGGGGAACAAAAGACATTTGACATGCTTAAGGAGCATTTTTATTGGCCACATATGATGAGAAATGTCCACCGTTTGGTAGAAACGTGTATCGTTTGTAAGAAAGCCAAGAGTAGAGTCCTTCCTCAAGGATTATACCTCCCTCTATCGGTACCAACTAAGCCATAGGTTGAGATAAGTATGGATTTTGTATTAGGATTACCACAAACTGCTCGGAACAAGGATTCTATATTAGTAGTCGTGGATCACTTTTCAAAGATGGCGTATTTTATTGCTTGTGCCAAAACCGATGACTTAATCCATATTGCTGACATTTTCTTCCAAGAAGTCGTCCGTCATCACGGCATTCCACATTCCATAGTGTAGGACCACGACACCAAATTTATAAGCACATTTTGGAAGACATTGTGGAAAAATATGGGGACAAAGTTATGCTATAGTACATCATTTCATCCACAAACAGACGGCCAAACGGAGGTAGTCAACCAAACATTAGGTACCCTTTTAAGAAGTGCGGTTGGAAAGAAATTAATGAATTGGGACATTCTTTTACCTGGCCTAGAATTTGCATACAATCGAAGTGTCCATTCGACTACCCAATGGATACCCTTTGAAGTGGTTTTCGGATATAACCCCTCCACACTGTTGGATCTTGTACCTATACCCATGAAGGAACCCAAAAATTCATTGGGTATCGAGAAGGCGGAGAAAATTAAAGAACTACATGACAAAGTGCGCAAGACAATAGAAAAGAAAAATTAGTCGTATGCCCGACAAGCCAACAAAGAGCGAAAAGAAAAGATTTTCAATGTAGGGGACTTAGTATGGATACATCTTCGCAAGGAGAGATTTCCAGACAAGAGGAAATCAAAATTACTACCTAGGGCGGAAGGATCTTTTAAGGTGTTGGAACGCATCAATGATAATGCCTATAAATTAGAATTACCCGAAAACTATGAAGTATCGACAACTTTTTGTAGGATCGTAATTGTCTAAGAGGGGGGTGAATTAGACTTTTTAAACTTAATTTATAATCTAATCGTTTTCTCTCTTGTGTTCAATTTAGAAGTTAACAGTAAACAATCAAACAAAATAAAGTGAGAGAGAGAGAATTTGACACCGTAGTTTTTACGTGGTTCAGCCAAAACCTGCCTACGTCCATGCTTCAAGGTTTCTCCCTTGAAGATTCTTTCCTTCTCCTTAGAGAAAAACAGATCACACTTCACGGACGTCGATCTACTGCCTTTTACAAAAATCGGATTGCTCTTCACGGGCGACAATCCACTGCCTTTACACTTTAACAGTAGGATATGATTTTTCGGCACACGCTACACTCTCTCAAAAATTGAGTCTCAAGTAACAGAGTAGAGAGGTGTAGAAAAATACAGAGTATTGCTAGAGAATCGCTCGTAAGAATTCAAAGATAATTTCTACAAAAAGTTAAGTTCCCGAGCTTCTTTCTCCCCTTTATACTCTGTTTGTAATCGGCATCAGATCTGGAAAGCTTCTCATCTGAATATGGAAATAGCCGTTGGAGAAACATCGGTACATAGATAGCAAGCTGTTGCTGTAACACCCGGAAAGATTTATATGACGTACGTAGCTTTTACACGAGGGAGATTTAGTAATTAGTTAAAATAAATAAATAAACTAATAAAATAAATAAAGAAATAAAATTAAAATTAAAATTAAAATCTTATTTTTAATTAAAAACAGAATGGCTTCTCGCGAAGCCATTCTGCTTCTTCTGTCACGACCCTAACACTGTACCCGTATTTCCCGTACTATATATATATATATATATTTTTATCCCATAATTAAATACTTTAAATAAACTCTATGCGGAAACTAAGTCAGAATTGAAATCGTTAGCGTTGTTTGTAAACCGTTTAAAACCAAACTTAAAACAATTAAGATAAAACTATTTAAAACAATTAAAACAATTAAATAAAACTTAAGTTAGAAACTATTTACAAGTAAAACAAAGGGGAGGGCAGAATTGGCATTCTGCCGAAAAAGGGAAGCAGCGACCAATCGCTGCATTAAGGCGCCCAGTCGCCTTTGCTTCTCTATAAAATGCTCTCTGGAATTCCAGAGAGCAAACACTTAATTAACACTCTTTGGAATTCGATTCCAGAGAGCAAACCTCCCATGCCTAACACCAGTTATCAACAATAACTACAATCAACTTATAACTTAAACTCAACCAACTTACAGCGGACTTTGCGAAATCCAACTGCGTGGATAGCTCTAAAAACCGAGCATATCCGTAACAATCCTAAAACCATTCAAAACATTTTCATAACATTTAACCGAAAACATTTGAAACATCAAACGTATTATCTAACCCCTAACCAGAACCAAGCATCCTAAAATGTTCTATACAACTATCAGTCCAAAACATCTTAATAACCCCAAAATCTATACATACTTCCCCACGGGTCGGTTGAGCATCGACTGCGCAACACACTACCACATGCCATCCTCCGTCAACTGCGTCACTCCTCATGTGGAGGGATCTCATCCTCACCTGTCTCATCGTAATCACCTACACCATACAGACATTTATGAGATAAAAATCTCAGTAAGCTCTAGTAAATGCAGATGCAGGCAGATGCGTATGTCATTCAGAAAACATGCAAATAACAGATTCAGATTCATTATGTTGCAGACAGATTGTCACCAAGGTCTAAACCCACCTCGCCGTGACCAGATAACAGATTACGTAGATTCTGTTGGTTCATTTTACTTTTTAATTAGGTTGCAGACAAAATGTCACCGAGGTCTAAACCACCTCGCCGTGACTAGATAACAGATTACGTAGATTCATTTCGTTCGTTGGTTCATTTTACTTTTTAATTAGGTCGCAGACAGAATGTCACCGAGGCTAAACCACCTCGCCGTGACCAGATAACAGATTACGTAGATTCATTTCATTCTCTTGATCATATGCTTTAACAGATGAAATGCATGAGCAGTCAAGTGCATAAAGTAAACAACAAACATGTGTACCATCAAGACTATAAATACATAACCTATAACCTATAAAAACAACTAAACCTATCTACCCAACCAAAGTAAATAAACATATGCATCTCCAAAACTCCTCGAGATGACTTCGACGTACGGTGTAGGCCAATCGGCCAGAGAAGATCACGAGAACTTACCTCGTGTCCAAAGCAGCCCAAGCTCCGTCCACGAGCGTTGTTTGTCTGAGGCAAAACACAATATTGACGTTAAAACTAATTTAAGCTTCTAAACGTCCAAATTAACAAAACCTTAACTAAAGAAACTACCTAAAGCTCTAATTCGATTCATCGAACTATTTCATTGCGCAATCTGCGCTCGGCACCACAAAATTCCAATTACGAGCTTTTCCCCTAAAATTCTCAAATTCTAACTTTCGTCCTAAAATCAATTAACTTCGTCCCATAACGTCCAATACGTTCAACATATTCTTAATTAAGGCAAACCCATTGATTTCGAACTTTAAATCGCGTTTTTTATCAAAACCCTAATCGTAAACCTAAACGTATAACTCTACGAAACTCGAGATTTAACGCTCTAAAACTATAAAATCATACCTAGAGCGTCGATTGGAGGAGGAAGCGTGAAGGAAACGGGACGATCGGGAGGAAGAACGGAGGTCGGATGTTGAATCGGCGTCGACGGCAGAGAGGAAATCGCTCTCTGTCGTTTTCGTGAAACAGAGAAGGAGAAGAAATGAAGAAGAAGAGGAATTTCTAATATTTTATATTTTGGTTTGTCAAATTACCATTTTGCCCTTATTTTGATTTTCTATTCGTTTCGTCCTTCGTTTCGTAAATTGGCTAACTATTCGGTTTCTCCAAATCTCCTTATTTCACCAATAAATCCATCTTATTATTTGGGTTCTATTAAAACTGTCCGTTCGCAAATCAGACCTCGTTTACTATTTTTACTAAAACTTCTTTTACATTACGAGAAACATAATTACTCAGAACTAAGCGTTACAGCTCCGAAAATTCTCGTAATTTCCTTACAATTCCAATTAATTGATAGGATTCTAATAACGCTTTCTTTTTGCAAAACGGAGCTGATTTGACATATTTACGAAAATGCCATTATACATTAAAATAATAATATCCAGAAAAGCTGGATATTACATTCTATCCACCTTATTTAAAATTTTGTCCTCAAAATTTGCCCTAACTTATAGTTTTTGATATTAATGTTTCACGTCATACGGCCTTATACTTCGATTATCATCTGTACTTACGGTCATTCTTCGTGGTTCCTAACCAATACTCTACACTTTACTCTCTAATATTGACCTTAAATTCATATTCTCTACATTCGATTTGATCGTATACTTCCTTACTAGGGTATTGAGCATAGTCAAGTTCCTAAATCTCCAATAGATTTGCCCAAACTTCTCCGTAATTTCATTGACTCCGTCAGTAGTTGAAACGCATGCTAACTCAAATTTCTATATTCGTTCGGGTAACGATTCCTTGTAACTGTTTCATCCATAGGATTTCCTGGTCACCTATCTTATTGGGTATTCCATTGACTGTTGGAGACTGTTTCGGTGCGGGTTTCCTAAGTAGGTCCTCGTTGTTATACTCCGCAACTATACAACTATAACACTACTTGGTCTATGTGAGTCAAACTATGAGCTACAGTTGGTACTTACGTAGGATCCTATCTCCAACAAAATTCGAACTTCCCCTTATTAACTCTGATCCCGTCATTCCTAGGGTCAATCTCTATGACTCTAAACCAAACGTTGACTATACCTTTCAACATTAGCCTTAAATTCGTAATCTCTACTCTCAATTGGATTGTACATATCCTCACTCACACATTAGGTCTTACCAACTTTCCCAAATCACACACTTTCCTTGGCAACTTACCAATCCCGCCAGTTACTTCAGGGCGGATTTCACAACTAAGTTCACATTGTTATTTTCCTCAAACTATGTCACCAGAATTTCTCACAAACATCGCATTCATTCTAAGCTTCGTCCTTGAATTCTATCACTATATTCTTAACTAAAAATCTCATACTACTTACGTTACATTCCTTTGTCTATCTTAGATCTCTATTAACTCCGAGTGCCGTTAAATTCTAAAATTTTCACCCATGATCTGCTCTAATCTGTGTGTTCTAACTTTAGGTCATTTATGTAGTTATTGGTCTTGACTTGTCAAACACAAGTCGAACACTTGAAAATTTGCTAACGTAGCCTCACTGCTAAGATTACTTAGATGGTTCCAGTCAAAATCCCCATCCTCTTTATTCTATAATTTGCAACTTCGCAATTTGCTGGCCATTAAACCCTGACCTACTTCCAATCTTAACCTCTCATTTTATTCCAACAATCTTTCTCACTTCCTCCTTAAATTCATGCAAGGCTACATCGAATTTACTGACTAGTCTTACCATTTTTTTCGCTCATCCTAGTCGGGTTCTAACTATTCTACTCGACCATTATTCTAAGTTTATCTCTTGATTTCTATCTTCGTCTAGACACTCTCAACTTCACACGAATTACTATATATAAATCCTTTGGTACCCTTTCATCTATTTACACACTACCGACATTTTGACAGCCTAGGGCATCCCTCTATAGGTTTGTATCTGGACCTTCATCTTTCCTGATTAGTCGTATTCTAATACTCCAAGGGTTGTCACTTAGACAAAATCTCTATCTACTAAAAAAAACATATTCAATAGTGTGTATTCCTCTAATTGTCACTAAACCTCAAATGTGCAAACTCCGCTGATTAAATCAAACTAATCCTACAAATGTATAACTATATTTCTATTTAGTCTTTATTGTCCTATATGTATTCTACTATTTTCTCTTTGAGGTTCACCTAATAATCCTTCTTACCCACCTTTTATTTTCTTACTTTTCTATTTTTAAGCCTATCATTATTATCATTATCTATCTAACATATCCATGTGTCATACAGGCAATTAAGACAGTACCTGTAATAAGAGAAGGCTGGGCCCCATCATCGATGTCACCAGGCTTGATGAATGCAAAGATCCTCGGCATAGTCCTCCTTCGATCACTGCCTGACTGATCTCGGCCGGGCTTCAGGCAATCTTTAACGAAGTGGTAAGCTCCGCCACACCTAAAACATTTGTTCGTGCAAACCCGGCACTCGCCACCATGTTCTTTATGGCACTTAGGGCACCAAGGCATTTGTGAAACCCCTTGTACCTGCTTACCCTTGCCCTGGTCATTATTTCCCACATACAGCCTTTTAACACCTCTCTGTTGTTGCTGTGGTTGTCCTCGTGGCTGCCAATCTTCATTCCGGGGTTGTGGCTGGATCTCACGAAAGAAGCCCCTAGCCGACTCCTTCGGTTTGACAGAACTCTGCTCCACAGCCTCAATCTCAAGTGCTCTAGCCACAATCTCGTCATAGGATACATTCCGTACCCCAGATATAGTAAGATGCATCCGGAATTCCTGGCTAAGTCCTTGTAAAAATCGGCGTACCTTATCCTCGTTAACGCTGACCTGACGTGGCGCGAATCGAGAAAGGGCTTCAAACTTCCTCACATACTCGGCAATCGAACCAACTTGCCGTAACTGCATGAATTCAACCATCTTTGCCTCCCGCACTGTATGGCTAAAATACTTATCATAGAACAACATCCCGAATCGCTCCCAACCCATAATCGTCACATCGGTGGTCGTCTTGATGGAATCCCACCAAAATTGGGCATCTAACGCTAGGTGGTAAGTCACCAACGCCACCTTCTCTCCGTCCTCAATGCTCGCATATGCCAGCATCTCCTCCATGGTGCGAATCCACTCCTCAGCTGAAAAGGGATCCGTAGACTGTCCGTTAAATATAGGGGGCTGGAGCTTCTGAAATCTCTCCATCCCATGGTTACCCAAAATAGCTATCTCCCAAGCTCTAACGCCCTCTCGGTCAATAAGGGTGCCCAACTGTTGAGACTACCTCTCCATCTGTTGAGCCTGTCGCTCCATATGTTGAGACTGTTGTGCAATGAAGTTCTTGAGGGTGTCTATCGTATCGTCTCGGTCATCTCGATCGTTTCCTCGACGCACCATTTTTATATAACTCCTATAAAAGTTAATAAAACAAATACTCTAAGTAATCGAAATAAAACAAAGCTATAAACATACTTACAGTTGATAAAGAATGTCCGCGTAGTGGCTGTGCAGTCGAGCAGCCTACAAAATCGATTTTAAAACCCGGGGGCTCTAATACCATAATTTGTCACGACCCTAACACTGTACCCGTATTTCCCGTACTATATATATATATATATTTTTTTTTTTATCCCATAATTAAATACTTTAAATAAACTCTATGCGGAAACTAAGTTAGAATTGAAATCGTTAGCGTTGTTTGTAAACCGTTTAAAACCAAACTTAAAACAATTAAGATAAAACTATTTAAAACAATTAAAACTATTAAATAAAACTTAATTTAGAAACTATTTACAAGTAAAACAAAGGGGAGGGCAGAATTGGCATTCTGCCGAAAAAGGGAAGCAGCGACCAATCGCTGCATATTGCAGCGCTCGATCGCTGCATATTGCAGCGACTGATCGCTGCATATTGCAGCGACTGATCGCTGCATTAAGGCGCCCAGTCGCCTTTGCTTCTCTATAAAATGCTCTCTGGAATTCCAGAGAGCAAACACTTAATTAACACTCTCTGGAATTCGATTCCAGAGAGCAAACCTCCCATGCCTAACACCAGTTATCAACAATAACTACAATCAACTTATAACTTAAACTCAACCAACTTACAGCGGACTTTGCGAAATCCAACTGCGTGGATAGCTCTAAAAACCGAGCATATCCGTAACAATCCTAAAACCATTCAAAACATTTTCATAACATTTAACCGAAAACATTTGAAACATCAAATGTATTATCTAACCCCTAACCAGAACCAAGTATCCTAAAATGTTTTATACAACTATCAGTCCAAAACATCTTAATAACTCCAAAATCTATACATACTTCCCCACGGGTCGGTTGAGCATCGACTGCGCAACAAACCACCGCATGCCATCCTCCGTCAACTGCGTCACTCCTCATGTGGAGGGATCTCGTCCTCACCTGTCTCCTCGTAATCACCTACACCATACAGACATCTATGAGATAAAAATCTCAGTAAGCTCTAGTAAATGCAGATGCGTGCAGATGCGTATGTCATTCAGAAAACATGCAAATAACAGATTCAGATTCATTATGTCGCAGACAGATTGTCACCAAGGTCTAAACCCACCTCGCCGTGACCAGATAACAGATTACGTAGATTCTGTTGGTTCATTTTACTTTTTAATTAGGTCGTAGACAGAATGTCACCGAGGTCTAAACCACCTCGTCGTGACCAGATAACAGATTACGTAGATTTATTTCGTTCGTTGGTTCATTTTACTTTTTAATTAGGTCGCAGACAGAATGTCACCGAGGCTAAACCACCTCGCCGTGACCAGATAACAGATTACGTAGATTCATTTCATTCTCTTGATCATATGCTTTAACAGATGAAATGCATGAGCAATCAAGTGCATAAAGTAAACAACAAACATGTGTACCATCAAGACTATAAATACATAACCTATAACCTATAAAAACAACTAAACCTATCTACCCAACCAAAGTAAATAAACATATGCATCTCCAAAACTCCTCGAGACGACTTCGACGTACGGTGTAGGCCAATCGGCTAGAGAAGATCACGAGAACTTACCACGTGTCCAAAGCAGCCCAGGCTCCGTCCACGAGCGTTGTTTGTCTGAGGCAAAACACAATATTGACGTTAAAACTAATTTAAGCTTCTAAACGTCCAAATTAATAAAACCTTAACTAAAGAAACTACCTAAAGCTCTAATTCGATTCATCGAACTATTTCATTGCGCAATCTGCGCTCGGCACCACAAAATTCCAATTACGAGCTTTTCCCCTAAAATTCTCAAATTCTAACTTTCGTCCTAAAATCAATTAACTTCGTCCCATAACGTCCAATACGTTTAACATATTCTTAATTAAGGCAAACCCATTGATTTTGAACTCTAAATCGCGTTTTTTTATCAAAACCCTAATCGTAAACCTAAACGTATAACTCTACGAAACTCAAGATTTAACGCTCTAAAACTATAGAATCATACCTAGAGCGTCGATTGGAGGAGGAAGCGTGAAGGAAACGGGACGATCGAGAGGAAGAACGGAGGTCGGATGTTGAATCGGCGTCGACGGCAGAGAGGAAATCTCTCTCTGTCGTTTTTGTGAAACAGAGAAGGAGAAGAAATGAAGAAGAAGAGGAATTTCTAATATTTTATATTTTGGTTTGGCAAATTACCATTTTGCCCTTCTTTTGATTTTCTATTCGTTTCGTCCTTCGTTTCGTAAATTGGCTAACTATTCGGTTTCTCCAAATCTCATTATTTCACCAATAAATCCATCTTATTATTTGGGTTCTATTAAAACTGTCCATTCGCAAATCGGAACTCGTTTACTATTTTTACTAAAACGTCTTTTACATTACGAGAAACATAATTACTCGGAACTAAGCGTTACAGCTCCGAAAATTCTCGTAATTTCCTTAAAATTCCAATTAATCGATAGGATTCTAATAACGCTTTCTTTTTGCAAAACGGACCTGATTTGACATATTTACGAAAATGCCATTATACATTAAAATAATAATATCCAGAAAAGCTGGGTATTACATCTTCACTTCGACCCGAGCACCCGAGAGCGACAGAGTGAGCCGAGCGACGTCCCTCCGGCGACCACGCGATTCCGGTCACCGTTCAGTCGAGCAAACTCTGGCGAGCTGAAGCCAGTTCTCGGTTCGGCTTTTCCGCGCCAGACCCGATCGAAAACCGGTGAGTTCTTCCCCTGTTTCTTGCTCGGTTTGTGGCCATGGGTGACGAGCTATATTGAGCTCCAGTCACCGGCCGATTTTGGCCGTTCTCGATGGTGAATGGCCGAGCTTAAGGCCGGCGAAGGTATCCTGGCAAAGGAGAGCTCGGATTGAAGGAAAAACCGAGGGCTCCAAATTGGGGAATTCGGGTTTTCCTATGTAAAGCCTTGGAATTTGATTAGATTATGCTAATTGAAGGTGTGGGTGGTCGATTGGTGTGGAAATGGAGGAGGTTCGATGAAAAACTAGAAAAGGGAGTTTTCTGGTTAAGGGGGCAGTTCGGGTTTTGCCAATTTTGACCTAGCTAGAGTTATTTTTTTTAAAATTCCTTTTGGTAGGTTAAAATAGGTTATTAGAGGAGTACGTGGCCACTGGAATCGTTTGATTCCGATAACCGACGCGAAAGTTACGCGCGTTCAAATTTTTGGGTCGGTTTTACCGAACCCAAATTAGTGGCCTGTTTAGTTAGGTTTTAGTTGGATTAGGCTAGAAATAGTAGTTTGAGAGTAATTGGTGATTTTAACCTTGAGTTTAATAAAGTTTGAATATTTGTCGTAGGTTGAGCCATAGATGGACAGGTAACCGAGCATCCCCAGCGAGCTACGGACGACAGGTAAGTTCTCGTGACTTACTCTGGCCGATTGGCCTACACCGTATTTCGATGTCGCGTCGAGAATCTTAGAGTGTTGTATGTTTAAACTGCTTTGGTTGGGTAGTTAGTTTTAAACGTTTTCGTAGGTTATTTCTTTTACAGTCTTGATGGTACGCATGCTTGTTTGTTTACATTTATATTGAACTGTTCATGCATCACGTATTTTAACTTGGCATGAAAATGAATTTCCGCACGATGTTTTCAGAAAACCAATGTGGCCCAGAAATTGGGGGCTATCGATCTATTGTGTAGACCGATTAAGGTTCTGACCAATACCACATCTTATGTAATGTAATTAATGAACGTAATCCGTTATCTGGTCACGCGAGGTGGGGCTCAGGCACGGCTGTACGTGTTGTAAGCGTGTACCCCCCTCCTCTAACCGCACGGGGTAGTCCGACCGCTGGATGGGCCCCCTTCGGTTAGGGGGATGAGATCTCGGTGATATTCTGTCTGCGACGCTCTGTATGTTATGCATGATTTCTGAACTCCATATGCACTCTACGCATCTGCATTTACGTAGGATTTATTGAGATTTTATCTCATAGGTGTCTGTATGGTGTAGGTGATCCCGATACAGGTGACTACGAGATCCCTCCACCTGAGAAATGATCAGTTGAATAAAGATGGCCCGTGGGAGTGTGCTGAGCAGTCGGTGCGCATTATGACCTGTGGGGATGTAATTAAAGGTATAGAGATGCTTTGGGTAAATGATGGGTTAGTTAGATGAAACTGTATAGTTGAACATATTAGGATGTTTGGTTCTGGTTAGCTGATAGATTTATATACAGATGTTTTGGCAAACTGTTTTATAAAGCGTTTTGTTAAATCAGTTATTTGAATGATATGGAACTGCTTGGTATTTTCTTTGAAACAGGAGGAAATGTTAAACTTTTAAATGGAACCACGCAGTTCGTTTTCATGGAAATGTGTTCTGTTTAAATATGTCACGAGTTGTTTTGAGCGAGATTATGGAGAGGTAGGAGTATTGGTGGTTTGAAATTAAGTTGTATTGTGAAGCGTATGAATGTGATGTGGATAGAATTTGTGGAATAGATAGAATCGTGTTAGCGAAATGGTGAGGTTGTATTTTGTAGGTGTTTGTGTACGTGTTGGTTTAAAAAATTGTTTTGTAATTGTTTTAAACGTTTTATTAAATTGTTTTCCACTTAAACGCTAAGTATAAAAGAAAAAGAAGAATTTCGTATGGGAAATTAGGAATAGTATGAGGGTCGTTACAGTTGCATTCTGAAGTCGCTTTCGTTCGTCGCCATTAATGGTCTGGAGTTAAAGCTCTGGACGAGTGTCACTATTGCGTTGCAGTATTTTAAATATCAGTGTTGGCGGAAAATACTGTTCAGCGGTAGATGTAACTTTACAGTGCTTGAACTGCCATCGGTAGGTGCAACATTACAATGTCGCCGAAAGATACTGTTCAGCGGTGGATGTTGCCTTTGAACAATCAGCGGTGGATGTTGACTTTGTCACTGTTCAGCGGTGGATGTAAACTTTGTTGTCGTTTTGCTAGCGGTAGAAGTAACTTTTGTCGTTTTTGTCGTTTTGCTAGCAGTAGAAGTACACTGTCGTTTTGCTAGCGGTAGAGGTAAACTTTGTCGTTTTGTCATTTTGCTAGTGGTAGAGGTAAACTTAGGAAGACTCTGCCAGCTGTGGATGTGAACTTTGTCGTTTTGCGAGCGGTAGAAGTCTTCTCTTCTACCTCGGTGGATATGCAGTACTTCATCAGTTTTAGCCCTGTTTTGCTATCACACCCTGAACACTTAACTAGATTTGTTAAACAACTAAAATACCATTTTCAAAGGGTATTTCCACTTAAAAGCTAGAGAGAAAAATATAGTAAGGTCAATATTTAATTTATTAATCAACTTATTAACCTCATCAACATAATTCATTAATCTCATATATTTACCTTAATCAAATTACACTTCTTAAAAACATATCATGAAAAATATTGTTAGACTTAAACATTATTTAAGTCAACACTTTTAACGTCCAAGACCTATCCCCTTATATAATTGGAGATGAGATGGAGAATAAAGAGGTTCAAGAAAAGGATTTGAGGACAAATCCTAAATTAATTGAGGAGAATGATGTGCTCCATAGGCCCATTACTAGGTCTCAAATCAAAGCCCAATCCATAACCAAGGCCCATAATGATTTTAACTTGTTTGCTAATGAGTTTATTTCTTTTGTAGGTGATGGAACCTTTGAAGGCTTGGAATGGACACCTAGCTCTCAAGACAAGGATCGACCTCTTCATGCTCTCATTTTGGACGCACGGGATGAAACGAATCGGCTGGATTAACAGAAGCGGTAATTTGTCTTCCCGGAGACAAATCTTGTAATTTATTTTCTATTGGTTTTCTTTAAACAAACATTAGTTTTATTTTATGTTTTGGCAAAAAACCATTAGCCCTTTGAGTTGTATGGTGGGTAGCTAATTTGGATTAAAGTGAACCATCTTGATGTGGGAAGCCCAACCCCTTAGAAGACAAAAGGGAGAAGAACAACATAAAGAACAATTGGTAGTGGACACAACGATTGATAACGTGACACAAGGAGGGCACTTGATGACATTTGCAATGGAGGAAGCCTCACCATTGGATGAAGAAGCAAGGACAAGAGGTAGTGCTTACAAGGATTTATGACGTGGCACAAGGAGGATGCTTGATGACATTTGCAAGGGAGGAAGCCTCACCATTGGATGAAGCATAAGCACAAATCATCTTGGCCGCCCATCATCACACTCATCCAACGGTTCACATTCAAACTTGCAAAACCCTAGCTACCATAGGATCTCTATTTAAGCATGACACTTGGCCATTATATGAGTCTTTTGTCAAATTAATCTATTGAGGTATTTTTTATTAAGACAAAGTTGTCTTGGTGAAGAATCTTCTAAGGGTTGGGTGCCATTGGAATTCTACCTAGGTTGGTGCCAAGGTAGGTATCGGTTTGCTTAAACCGATTGGAGAGAACCTCCATTGCTTCCAAGCATGTGGTGGCTTGAAAGCTCTTACTCCTTACTCTATTCCAAGTCACCTTGATGCTGGAATCATAAGAGAAGGTCACACCATTCCCAAAGACTGGTCTTCTTCCTTGGAAGAAGCATTAGCCGAGAGGTAACTCAATACCTCTATCGGCCGGTTCAGATTTTTATCATTTTCTTTATTTTTCTTCACAGAACACTATCACCACTTCACACGTACTTCATCTTCCATCTCTTAGCTTCATTTTGTTTGAAGAAATCATTTCATTTCGAGCACTTTAACCTTTTCATTTATGTTCACACATTTTATTGCTCTCGGGTTAGCCGACCAGTAAGCAACCCTTACTCTTTGGGTGATAACTCGTTCATTTTCAGGTCGTTACCCATCAGCAAGCAAGGCCGAGCAAGTCAAGAGCATGCATAAGAAAGTGAGAAAGACCATTTTGAGGAAAAATGAAATGTATGCCAGACAAGCCAAATGAGGGAGAAAGGATATTATCTTCAATAAAGGAGATCTAGTTTGGTTTCACCTAAGGAATGAAAGGTTTCCCAAACAACGGAAGTCTAAGTTACTCCCAAGAGCCGATGGTCCATTCAAGGTAATAAAATGGATCAACAATAACGCTTACAAGCTTGAGTTACTAGGAGACTATGGAGTATCCACTACTTTCAATGTCCAGGATCAAATCCTCAATCAACCGGGGAGGATTATATGCCAAGGGGGCCAATGACACGATCCCGAGCTAGGGCCGTGTCCTCGACCAACTCTCTTTCTAACAAGTTTGTTCTTTTTGTAGGAGGCGACTATTTTGAAGACTTGAAGTGGGAGCCAAGCACCCTAGATTTAGAGAAGCCTCTCCATGTGCTAACTTGTGAGCAAACTCTCAGCCACACCAATTGTTGAAGGAGAAATTTGTTTTCTTTTTTGACAAATGTTGTAACCGAGCACCCTTTTGTCTTTTCTTTCAAAACACTCCTTAGTTTATTTCTATGTTTACATTGCATGCATGGCTGAACACTTTTTGGAGGGAGAATGAGCTGGATTTAAAGAGGAAAAAGTACATGTGAACGTGGGAGAGAGAAGATGGAAGGAGGAGTGTACTCGGCCGATGAGGTGGCCAAATGGGCATGCGCCTTCTAGACCCTTTTTCATCATTTTTGTGAGCTGAACGCTAATTGTAATTGGAGGAGGTATTTAACCCTCTTTAGCTACTATAGCAGCCATGTTTTGTTTGAATGGAAAGATGAAGCTTGCCTTCCAAAAACTGAGCCTCTTTGAGTCTCAAATCCCATCACGCCGGTGAGTCATATTCGAGCACCTTGGCCAACAATGTCTTCCAAGTTTGTGAGTATACGTGGGAGCTCTCATTATTGCTCTTTTCTCTGCCTTCTTGCAGGGTATAAATCATAGTAAAATAGTAGAAACTCTCATCCATTACAAAATGGAGTGTTTTTCCCCTAGAAGGACTATAAACCCGAGAGGTGCACATTTTATCACCTTCCAAATCAGCAGGCCTTCCCATTTCGGTAACTTTTGTCCACAACGAATCAGCCCTTGAAATTTTTAAGGTCTTTCATCCACACCCCCAAGTAAGATCGTGTTAAATTTTGAAGCCATTTGGAGTTATACAACAAAAGTTGTGCTGCTCAAAATTTCACCCTCTCTTGGTCAACTTAGCAGTTTTCCGGACAATTTTGAGCGAGCCTGATTATTCTGTGCATAACTTTCAAACCATTACGAATCTTCCTTTGAAATTTTAAGGGTGTTTCACACACGTACTAGGTAAGGTCCTGTTAAAATTTCAGAGTATTTGGATCTGTTTTGCATTATTTACTGTCTATTAAAATTTGGGGAACCTCAGTTATTGTCAATTGAAAATCCGAGAGAAACTAATGCTTGTATTGCCACACAGGTCGCCATAGGTTGAAGCACGTCAGTTGGGCACTATTAGAATGAAAAAAATGAATTTTACCTCTCGTCATTGACGTCTGAAAACATATTTTTTCCTCTAAGATTAGTCATTTCTAAACATTAACGATTACAATGAAATGATATATATTTCAAAATGAATCATTTGACTGAAGAGAGAAATGCATAAAGATATAATTTCCTTGTCATAAACTAAACTAACCAACACCCACACCCTAGAAAGTCCAAACTTTCTCCTTTTCAATTAGCCTCTACGAAAATATATTTCTCTTTCCAGCAATCCAACAATAATATGAAAGTATTTCGATCCTGAACAACCTTTTATTAGACTCAGAATCTCCAAAAACAAACAATGGAAAAGAAGGCGGAATAACCTACCTAATGGATTGATGAACAAAGTTAGCTTCAACCGTAGAAAAACTCTCCTTCTGTCTTCTCGGACTTGGCTCTGGGAGAAGAAAAATTGGAGAGGAAAAGAGGGTCTGTGGGCTCTGTTTAATACTTATACAAATAATTATATATGTGGAAATACATTTTTTTAGATAATGCACCAAAGCTTCTACATTGCCCATTTGCTTCTTTTATAGTAAGGAAAACATGCTCGTTTAGACACGATGAGGATTGTGCGTGCTTTCGATCGGCGTAAATCAGTGCCTAATCGTTCTAACTACTCGTTTAGCTAGTAAAGTCGGCCTCTTTCTAGGAAAGTTGAGGGTATCAACATGATTTTATAAGTGAACATTCTTTGCTTTGGTTTTGACCTACATAACTTGCCTTGGCTTTTAATTTAATTGCATGGACTTGTTCGACTTGTATCGTAAGCCATACTAACCCGAACCACGTTTGTGTCGCAAATGAAAATTGTTTGTGGGAAATAATAAGTAGCAACAACTTAAATAAACCATATTAATGAGAGAGAGCTCTTGAGATGGTTTTATTAAGAGACTCAATAATGCTCACGTAGAAAGAGGTATAGATGCTTGGGCTTCAAGAGTTTGACTCAAATTAATAAATATTTAAAAACAAAAATAAAATAAAAATCCTATGTTGGGAAGCATGCCCTAGTTCATGTACCCAAACGAAGGCTCTAGGGTTTGCGGAGTTTCACTAAATTTGGAGTCCCAAGTTTGGCCATTTGATCATTCGTGAACTTCCTCCTTAAGCGTCATTAATTTCTCACTAACCCATTTAGTTTTTGCTTAATTTGGTAACACTAAGAATTTACAAGTCCTAGTTTATGGATGTTAGTGACTTAGTAATGTTAATTACTGTAACAGTTTGTTAAAAATGCAACTTATTCATCTTATATGATCCAAATTACTACTGGGATAATTTGAAATTCGTTTCAACTACTAAACGAAGCGTTATTTTCTATTTTGTTATTATTTCAATTAAAACTTTTAGCTCAGGGTCAGCTACTGGCCTCGGAGCAGCTCAGGCAAGGTTTGAAAAATTTTTTATCAGGTCAGGCGTACCATTTTAATCGTTTTTCCTGCTCTGCAGCATTAAAGCGAAATTCAGCCATAATAGATAAAATAGTAGGTATGCAATCCGCCCAGAGATCCAAGGCGGCGGGCCTGAGCACAGACCTTGGTTCAACTGAAGGACGGTCGGAGTCGACGAGAACCTTATTTCCGCAACTCGGGCTGGTCCATTGATGTGCGGACTTCTTACTTTAAACATTTGTGTAGATGCATCATCAAACTTCTAAGTACTTGTCAAAATAATTGTATTAAAGAAAGACTCAAGACTGTTCAACCTACATGCATTGATTCCAAGAGTAAAACTTAAAATTGAAAGAAGCAAGATCTCATATTTGAGTTTCTCAAAGCCAACAAAATCAGATAAAATTAGGTTAAAATTTTCAATTTTCATCTTCCTTATTTGATTCTTCTCTACCAAACAAATCACTTGCACAAAAAAACAAGAATATTATGATTACTCCTTAAGAGATTTGCACAATTTCGCATCAATTGAAAAAAGTAAAAAAACAAAAATCAATACATAAATAGAGTTCACCATCGATCCAAATCTGACAATATCCTGTTAAAGAATTCAGAAATAGAACTCACTATCATTATATACAGCTTACTCTCGAGAAACTCAAGTATGCTTTAAGAAGAGACAACAATTTACAGGTTGGTCTGACAATGATTGTAAATAGAACTTCTCATTGCAGAAAATTCAAGAGGAAACTTGAAGGCTCTAATGGCATCGCATTTAGTATATTAACTTAATGTTTTTTCGTAGTAGAATGCTTTTTTTATTCGATTTTTCGATGGATCTAATATTTCAATGTTTTTGTGTAATTTTGTACATATTTCTCGCTATGTTAAGAAAAAAAATAGAACCATTTTCACCTCCACCTTGAAGCTCCAAAATAATAATCAGAAAGTCAATACACCATGAGAGATCCTTTAAACAACTCTGAAAGATTGGTGGAAATCCATTGGGAATGGTTAAAACTATGTTTTTTCAATAAGAGCAAGTGGTTTTTTAAGTGTATTTTATAATTATAATTAACGTCTTTCTCTGTTTTATTATCTTAGCTTTGACTCAAAAGAAAATAATAATATTGATGAGTAAATAATTGTCTGACAAAGTCAGTGGAATAGAAGCTCTGGAGAATGGAATAGAAACCGGATTTTTGAACTTCGAGAACTTAAATTAAACGAAGCAATTTAAACTTGTTTTCTTGGTGAGCTTTTCTGGTGTTGATTTGACTAAATAATTAAATAATTAAACATAAAAAAATTAAGTTTTGTGAAGATCTTTCATCCCAAGAAATTGCTAATCTTTGAGGGTTATTGGGATTATCCTTGATTATGATTAAACTAAGCAAAAATGGAGTTTTTAAAAAGTAAAAAGTCAGAATTATGAACTTCCTCTCTGAAAATCCAGTTTTCGATCTTGATTTTAGGGTTTTTCTTGGTCTTCGTTCTCTTTTTTTCTTTTTTTTTTTTTTTATGAGCTTTTCCTTTTCTCTTCCTTATCTGGCAGCTCTAAAGTCACCAGAAATGGCGGCTGATACTTCGGAGGTAGACTCGTAATCGAGAAGCAAATATTGGCTTACTTATGTTTTAGGTTTCATCATGTGATTTCTTTTTTTTTTTCTCCACTTTCTCTTCGTTTTCTAGGGTGTTCTCTTTCCTTCCAAATAAGTTTTAGGGTTTATATGAAATAAGCTCTCTTTACTTCGCCACTCTCTTGATTTTCTGGGCTATTATTTAACTCCTTTCAAACAAGTGCTGTAGAAAATGGAGGAGGAAAACATTAAGGGTGATGAACTAGACGAAATAATGCTTCCAGGGTTTCGTTTTCATCCAACTGATGAAGAAATTGTTGGATTCTATCTGAAAAGGAAGATTCATCAGCGTCCTCTCTCGATCGAACTTATTAAACAGCTCGATATTTACAAATATGATCCATGGGATCTACCCAGTAAGATTTCCTCTCCAAAACCACATCATTATGAAATTTTGCAGAGCGATTTCGTTATTTGCGTTGAATTTTCTTCTGCTAATTTTCTGGAAAACAGAAATGGCGACTACTGGGGAAAAGGAATTGTATTTTTACTGCCCGAGGGACAGAAAATACAGAAACAGTTCGAGGCCAAACAGAGTTACAGGTATTAATCATGGCGGCAAGGCTGAAGCCGAAAGTCATCTCCCTAGACTCCATTTATTCTCTTCGTTTTAGGGATTTTAGTGAAATAAGATATGGATTCTTATGAACAGGAGCTGGGTTTTGGAAAGCGACGGGAACAGACAGACCCATACATTCATCAGAAGGAATCTGCAAATGCATTGGGCTGAAGAAATCTTTAGTTTTCTACAGAGGAAGAGCAGCCAAAGGCGTCAAAACTGACTGGATGATGCATGAGTTTCGCCTACCTTCTCTCTCTGATAATCACTCATCCTCACAGAAGAGATCGTTCATCAACAGCAACTTCATTCCTGTCAACGTAAAAATCACTTTCAGATCTTCTTCTCCATTTCTTCTTTCTCTCTTATTTAACGTAAGATTTCAGAAATGGCTTCTTAACTTCTAGTTTTTGTCTGGTTTTTTTTTGTTCTTCTTGTTCAGGACTCTTGGGCTATTTGCAGGATATTCAAAAAAACCAGCTCTGCAGCTCAAAGGGCGGCGTCTCTTTCCTGGGTTTCTCCTTTGCCGCCATTAAAGGACCCGTCTGATATACTTTCCAAAGCTTTTGATGCCAATTTTTTATCAACTTCGACAACCAATGTTTTTCCGTTGGATTACGATCTCCAAACCCAGATAGAAAATAGCAAACCCCCTCATCTTCGTCCATTTCTAAACGAACCCATTTCAAATAGCTTCGTCTTTTCAGCAATGGCGGAAGCTTCTTCAGAGCCTCCAAGATATACAGTGGATGTCACTTCCATGCTTCTTAGCATGTCGTCGTCAGTACTAGAAGATTACGGGCCCAAGTTATCAATGGCGGAAAAAACAGGCTTTGATGGTTCATTTCAAGAACAGCATAACACATTTTTACCAACTTTACTGCAGGAGAAGGAAATTAGGGTTGATAGTGAGGAAGAAGAAACGAATGCCGTGTTGAAGTATCAAAACGACGTCGGATATCCTCTTAAGTTTCATCAGAATATAGGAGAAGCATGGAAATCCAGTTTGTTTTGGGATTATTCTTCTTCTTCAAAAGTTTCTCCTGGGTGTTACACTTGACTACTTTCTATTTGTTTTAGGTCTACTTAAATTAAAGGTCAACATTTGACAAATTGACGTGTAATATTATCTGTACTGATTTTTGCAGTGAGTACAGATAATACCCAAAAGTAATTTATTTTCTATGATAAGAGAAATGAGTAGTTCATGATTTATCAAAGTTTCATTGAGATTCCCATACATAATAATAAGCTAAAACTTCATACAATGAAATTCTTTCCTTTGGTTGGCTTTCTACTTCTATACATAAAATGGCACAACTTTTGAGTAGCCATAAGCCTCGTCATCTTATCCAAAGTTCAACGAGCTAGTCCAGTTCCAACTTCGTAACGTCTTTTAGTACTCTAAGTACAAAATTATCTATTTTGATCGAGACAAAAACGCTAGGTTAAACGATGAATCTCAGAGAGGTCCACCGTCTAGCCTAAGGCTGAGTGCGGAAGTTTTTACAATAATCCAAGACTCGTCAATGTAACAAATATGAGAAACGAGCAATAATAGAAATACTGGAAAAATAAAAATAGTTACAGATCCAAGTTTGTAGCAATATCCAGAATATGTTCTTACATTTCACCAAATAACGAAATAAAAATAAAAACAGCTCCTAAACGATTGGTGCTGATCCAATTCATTTCTGCGTCCTCCTTCCTTTACCTGTAAAGGGGGATATTATACCTACCACTCATGTTATAATGCGTGCCAGTTATAAAATCAATGAATGAGTATCAAATCTCAAACCAGTTCCATATTATTAAATCTCTTCTCATTTTAGATAGATCGATCGGGCTAACTTTTAAAATAAAGCAAGTGTATATAAACTGTAACGACCCTAATACTGTACCCGATATCCGTACCATATATATATATATATTTAACCTAATATCGTTAATTAAACTTTAGGCGGAACCTGAACCGAAATCGAACCAGAATCGAAATCGGAATTTAAATCTAAGTTTAAAACCATTTACAAACTATTAATAATTAAATAAAACTTTTAAAACATTTATAAAAATCAATTAAAACAATATTTAAAATGAGGGGAGGGCAGAATTGTTCTCGCCAAACAAAGCTGTGAGGGGAGGATATTGGGCTGCGGCCCAATCCCCAGAGCGGACAATATCTTGCTGGGAACATGGGTCGTTACATAAACTATGCCCTCGTCATCCATACCATACTACATAGTCAAGTGTACAGTGAAAAAAGAGATCACGCAAGGATCCTCCGAAACACACCACACAGAAAGGCCGCTATAACATTAGGCAAGACCTCATAGGGAGAAGAGATACAGTCAACCACCAGGGGGATCACGGTCGGCATACCCTGGGCCACGTGGATCACACGGTAGCTCACCAGGAGGGAATCAATGATCACTCTACCCTGGGCCCTCGAGAACACCGCACAAGGGACTTATTATACCGGGGGTAACAACGAATAGACATTGATCAGGTCAGGTAACAGGGCTAGCATAGCTCAGAACCTAGGGCTAGCCAAAGCTCCGAGCCCACAACTCTATATGCATGGAGTTTAACAAGAGGGAACTCAACCCGGAGGGAATCAACAACCACTCATCCCGAAGCCCTATCCAAACAAGTGTGGGGAGTACCACGGCAACCCTCAAATACGGGTGCATCTGGGCAAAATCCCTTGATACTCTCAGCGTACGGGCCCAGAGTCGAGAGTGCCAAACGATTACCTCCAGAATCAACTCCAAATGGCAATACAAAAAACTTTGCAATGCATCAGAAAACCAGTCCACAATTAAAAACCCAACAGCATAGTATAATGATCAATCTCAAATCAAACCCGTCGGCAAGGCGAGAAAACATAGTAGTAGGCAGTCAAATCAAGTCAAAAGTATACATATCTATCTAATACAATATGTTCATGTTTTTAAAACAGCCGACATCAATATCGGTGGTAATCCACCAAAATAATATGTATGCATGTTATGTAGGTATATCGCAGAAAGTATAATAACCCATACTACTGAGGTGAGTCCTCCTAACTTCAGTGGTATGTGCCTCCTCGGGGATCGTCTCGAGGTCTGCAAAATCCTTCGAATATGGGAGTCAAAACAAGGCAGGAAACCCATTAAGATCCAATTGGGTTGATACACGATATAAATGATAAGTGTGTATTTTACACACTTATTTATACTTTCTATATTTGATTTGATAAGCTTTTCTCAAGCATTTGAAGGAATCTAATATATTTTGTACAAGTGTGCAGAAATTTTAATTACAACAGGAATCGGATCGAATTAAAGAAGTTGAAGAAAAAAAAAAGGGAAGAAGAAACAAACTGAAGCTAAAAATAAGAAGCAGAAGGATGGAGATCGATCTCTATCTATTCCTGAGATCGATCGCCACTCATGCCCAAGAATAAACCAAGCCAGCGATCGATCTCCTTGAAAGTAGAAGAAACCAGCGATCGATCTCCATCCATGTAAACCAAGCCAGCGATCGATCTCCATAGAAAGTCAGAGATCGATCGCCATGCATGTTAGGAGAAGAAGCGATTAATCTCCATAGAAATACAGAGATCGATCGCCATACAATTGAAGAAACAATCAGCGATCGATCTCTAAACATTGCAGAGATCGATCGCCTCTCAATCTACAAATTTGGAAAGTTGAAGTTTTAATCCGAGCCCTTCACCTGAAGACAGATTTAATCTCAACCGTTGATCGAGTTAAAAGACAACATTAAAAACCTAACGAGGCAGCGCCTTTAGGTCATTCTACATTCTGGAGACGGAGGCTGAGAGCAGCACTGAAAGGCGATTTTCGGCGAGGAGGGGCGATCAGGCTATATTCAGCATAGTTTTATTTTCTTTTCCTAGTTTCATTGTGCAACTCTTTAATATTATTATTGTTTATTTTTATTTATCATGAACTAAACTTCTCGTTCTAGGGTTTCGACGTAACTTTACTATGATTATTTATTTTTCTTGATTCAAGTATTTAATTTTCTGTTCCTGTTCTGTGTTGAGTAATCTATTCTGAACGTAATGCTTAGGTTTGCTTGATCACCAAAACTAAGAACTTTAGGGTTAGTTCGGGATGCGAGAGCGGAGAATTTAACCGTGCACTGAATAAATTGCCTTAAAAAGGATCCTAGGCTAGAGATAGTTAGGGCGTTTGAGTGGTAATATAATTTCTTGCTCTTAATGTATTTAATTAATTCTCAGGATTAGAGACCGAGATGTGATAATTCGTTAATTGAATAAGTTTGTCTTTGCTCGAGAGAGATTGATGAATATTTTCGTGAAATTGCCATCAACACGAAGGAATATGAATTGATTACTTGAATTAGGTTTAATAAATAGGATTAGTTAACTGAAATCGGAACCCTAGATTTTCTCATCATATAATCTTACTTCTTTATTTTTAAATCTTTTATTTAAATTGCTGCTTAATTTTATTTGAATTATTATTTTAGTTTTACAATCTAAATCACAAAAATTATTATTTCTTTTCAAATTAAAATAAAATTTAGATACTCAATATTTAACATAATTATTCCTCGTGGGATCGACACTCGTACTTATACACACTTTATTACTTTTGCGACACGTGCACTTGCGTATACGATTTTTCGCAACAAGTTTTTGGCGCCGTTGCCGGGGAATTAATTTTGTTATTATTGAATTATTTGATTTTAGTTTATATTTGAATTTTCTTTTGTTGCTAGGCTTAAATTGCATTATTTGCACATTGCAGGTGTATGCGAAAATTAGGTACTGCCAACCTAATCCCCCTCGACCTTGAAATTGAACGAACCTGCCGTAGAAATCGAAGGGAAACAAAACAAGCAATTATGGCAGATGATCAAAACGCAAATCTACAACAGAGGGTTGAAGTGGCAGAGGTCAGACGACGAACTTTGCTTGATTATGTTATGCCATCCATGGACGGGATTCAATCAGCAATTCGGAAACCGGCTATCACATGCAATAATTTTGAAATAAAGCCGGGTACAATACAAATGATCCAACAGTATCAGTTTTGTGGTTTGCCTAACGAAGACCCCAAGGATCATATTGCTAGCTTCGTCGAGGTCTGTGATACTTTTAAATACCATAATGTCTCCGAGGATGCTATCAAGCTCAGGTTATTCCCCTTCACACTGAGAGATCGTGCAAAGAATTGGTTACACTCCTTACCTCCAGATTCAATTACAACATGGAATGATTTAGCACAGAAATTTCTATCAAAATTCTTTCCCTTTGAAAAGATGGCAAAACTCCGCAATGAGATCACAAATTTTACTCAATTTGATGGTGAGACAATCTATGAAGCATGGGGCCGATTCAAGGAGCTTTTAAGAAAATGCCCCCAACATGGTCTACCACAATGGATGCAAATACAGACATTCTTCATCGGTTTATCAGTTTCTACACGGACTCTTGTCAACTCAGCGGCTGGTGGATCACTATTACAAAAGACGGAAGAGGAGGCGTTCAACCTGTTAGAGGAGTTATCCCTCAATAATGACCAGTGTCCTGTTGAACGTCAGATTTTGAGGAGGCAGCCAAATACCCCAGAAATGGAAGCGATAAAAGCATTGACTACACAAGTTGCATCCCTCACTCAGCACATCCAAGGTAATCAAGCTCGAGTTAATGCAATTCATTCTCCGATCATACAATGTCATTGGTGCCAAGGACCACATGCTAGTGAAAACTGTCAGCAAGGAAACCAAATGGCTAGCAATTCATCTGAACAAGCCCAATATGTGGGAAATTATAATAGACCGACGCTTCAAAATTCCGGTAATTACTATAATGGGGGGCACAACAATCATCCGAACTTCTCGTGGAAGAATCCGAACAACGCCATACAGATGCCACAAGTTAATCAGTCGGGACCTCCGTTTCCAGAGAGAAAATCTAATCTGGAGGATTTAATTGCCAAGATGGGAGAGCGCACCAGTAATATGATTGCTGAAATGGGGGAGCACACCAATAAATTTATGGCTGAAACAAGAACAACCTTGCAAAACCAGTCAGCTCAAATTCGAAGTTTGGAAATTCAAATGGGACAGATGGCAGCCGCATTAATTGGTCGCCCTCATGGCACATTACCCAGTTCCACTGAAGTCAATCCTAGAGAACAGTGCAATGCCATCACACTTAGAAGTGGAGCAGTGTTTGAAAATTGTGCCAAGGAAAATAAGAAAGTGGTCGCACATGACGGAGTGCATTCGTCATCATCCGAGTCCACACCAAAGGATCAAGAGCTACTGGAAGCCCCACCTCAGATTCCAAAGGAGATCCTCTCAAAAGTTCCTTTTCCACAAAGACTGAAAAATGTGAAGCTTGATAATCAGTTTTCTAAGTTTCTTGATATCTTCAAAAAGCTCCACATCAATATTCCATTCGCAGAGGCACTCGAGCAAATGCCTAAATATGCAAAGTTTCTGAAAGACATCTTGTCTCATAAACGGAAAATTGACAAATATGGCACGATCGCTTTGACTGAGGAATGTAGTGCCATTGTTCAACGGAAGCTTCCACAAAAATTGAAAGATCCGGGAAGTTTCACCATACCATGTGCAATTGGGGAGTCCATTTTTGAGCGGGCATTATGTGATTTGGGTGCTAGTATAAATTTGATGCCGCTATCTATATTTCGTAAGCTGGGTATTGATGAAGCAAAGCCCACAAGTGTAGTTCTACAGATGGCCGATCGCTCTATAAAACATCCGTATGGGGTGATTGAAGATGTCCTTGTCAAAGTCGACAAGTTTATTTTTCCCGCTGATTTCTTGATTCTCGATATGGACGAAGACCGAGGCATCCCGATAATATTAGGTCGACCATTTTTAGCAACAGGGGGAGCTGTTATTGATCTAAGAAAAGGAGAGCTCAAATTGTAAGTATATGATGACGAGGTGACATTCAAAGTATATAAATCCATAAATTACCCAACAGCTAGCAATGAGCCAATTGTCGATAATATGCCAGACAAAGAGCTTCCTGAAATTGATAAATTAGTAAACGGAAAAAGAGCGAAGGCGTATCTTAACGGGGTTTTTCAGAATGATACAACTATTATTCTCCGTGCACCAGATTAGCAAGAGGCTTACAACGTCAAGCTGATGACGATAAAACAAGCGCTTGGTGGGAGGCAACCCACCCAAGTATCCTTTTTAGTTCGTTATTTCAATTTTTGTTTGCTTTAATTTTATTTAATTTAATTTTTTTATTTTTATTTTATTCTATTTCATGTTTATTTTTTTTATTATACAAAAAAAAAAAAAAAATCTCTGATTGATCGCTCCTTCGACCAAAGCTCCACTACACTACTGCCGGGCCCCGCATGAGGTACACTATCCCCTTTCCTATTTTTTTGTGTGTATGCTTTATTTAACATTGGGGACAATGTTGATATTAAGTTTGGGGGGGTTTTTAATTAAATTTATAAACATGTTTAGATTGGTAAGTCTGCTTAATATTTTAAATTTTGTGGGATGATTATTTATTTCATTTGTTTAAAGTGTCGATGACTGCACCTTTGATCAATGCATGTTTCAACTTCTGAATAGATTCTGAGATAGTACGATTTGTGATAGTAGCATTGATTGGACCTTAGGAAGTTAGACTTGTTTGTGAGGAAATGTTCATTCTTATTTAAATTTAACTGATAATGATATAAATTGTTGTCTTAAGATCGAGAGCCTAAACACAGTAAGGGAGTGCTTGAGTGTAAACACTGAAAGGGAGTGAGCTCCATTTAAATTTAGCGAGTGATTAGTGAGTATTAAATTGTTCGTGGTTTTGCCCCGCATTCATGAATACAAATTATGATTTTTTTGCAGAATTAAGAGAATGACTTAGGCCATCTTTGGATCGTTTGAGCTTTTATTGACATACCTCATTTGTGTCATTTAAATGACACCCCTAGTCTCCTATTTAAACCTTTATTTACCACTATTTTGTCAACCCTAACTTAGCCTACCCTGAAATTATTTTGACTATCCTGTTTATTGAGCACAGGGTTGTGGGTACATATTATGGGGAGAGTTAGAGAAAGTAGTGGTGAGAATCAGAGCTAATTCTTTTGTCAATTGTCTAAGTTGTTAGTGTTTTGGGATTTTATTTATTCTTCTTTTATGTTTTTGAGTGATTCTTGAAAAAAAAAAAAAAAAAAAAAAAAAAAAAAAAAAAAGGTTATTGGAAAGATGAATTGTTCAGTAGTAGAACAATTTCTTATATGTTATTTAATTTGTTGTTATTGTTATTTGTATTGTTTGTTTGTTAGTAAAGACATTAACAAAGGAGTTGGTTTTGAGAAATAGAGAGTGAGACAAGTTTGGGGGGATTATTGAGTTAACTGATTAGAAAAGAGTTCAAGTGAGTGTAAGGAGTGAGGGTGGCATAAGGATGGATTGTGCTCTAGAGTTTTGTTTGAATCCAAAAATTTCCTACCTTATAAACCCGACCTTACATTACAAGCCTAATTAAAGACCTATCGACTTTTATTCTGTTTACTCATATTTGTTATTAGTGAATAATGGGCAAGACTGAGGAACAATAAGAGTGGATGGAGTGACCCTGAGAGGTATTTTTGATTTCCCTTCTCATAAGACACAATTATAGATCTATCAGTTAAACGAGAATGAATTTGAGCATGTACACACACAAGAATTTCTGATTAAGTTTCTCTCAATGTGATATCATGAGTTGTATTATTGAAAGTGTTTATTTAGATGGTTTATTTGCATGCAAATATCAAGCTGAGACGAAATACTGCGAACTATGATTTAGATAATTTTACCATGGAAATTTTAAATATTTTGCAGACCTTAACTTTTAGAAATTCTTGGATACACTTTGCTAGATTTCTATACTTATTTTTTGTTCGCTTGAGGACAAGCTTTCATTCAAGTTTGGGGGTGTGATAAGTGTGTATTTTACACACTTATTTATACTTTCTATATTTGATTTGATAAGCTTTTCTCAAGCATTTGAAGGAATCTAATATATTTTGTACAAGTGTGCAGAAATTTTAATTACAACAGGAATCGGATCGAATTAAAGAAGTTGAAGAAAAAAAAAGGGAAGAAGAAACAAACTGAAGCTAAAAATAAGAAGCAGAAGAATGGAGATCGATCTCTATCTATTCCTGAGATCGATCGCCACTCATGCCCAAGAATAAACCAAGCCAGCGATCGATCTCCTTGAAAGTAGAAGAAACCAGCGATCGATCTCCATCCATGTAAACCAAGCCAGCGATCGATCTCCATAGAAAGTCAGAGATCGATCGCCATGCATGTTAGGAGAAGAAGCGATTAATCTCCATAGAAATACAGAGATCGATCGCCATACAATTGAAGAAACAATCAGCGATCGATCTCTAAACATTGCAGAGATCGATCGCCTCTCAATCTACAAATTTGGAAAGTTGAAGTTTTAATCCGAGCCCTTCACCTGAAGACAGATTTAATCTCAACCGTTGATCGAGTTAAAAGACAACATTAAAAACCTAACGAGGCAGCGCCTTTAGGTCATTCTACATTCTGGAGACGGAGGCTGAGAGCAGCACTGAAAGGCGATTTTCGGCGAGGAGGGGCGATCAAGCTATATTCAGCATAGTTTTATTTTCTTTTCCTAGTTTCATTATGCAACTCTTTAATATTATTATTGTTTATTTTTATTTATCATGAACTAAACTTCTCGTTCTAGGGTTTCGACGTAAGTTTACTATGATTATTTATTTTTCTTGATTCAAGTATTTAATTTTCTGTTCCTGTTCTGTGTTGAGTAATCTATTCTGAACGTAATGCTTAGGTTTGCTTGATCACCAAAACTAAGAACTTTAGGGTTAGTTCGGGATGCGAGAGCGGAGAATTTAACCGTGCACTGAATAAATTGCCTTAAAAAGGATCCTAGGCTAGAGATAGTTAGGGCGTTTGAGTGGTAATATAATTTCTTGCTCTTAATGTATTTAATTAATTCTCAGGATTAGAGACCGAGAGGTGATAATTCGTTAATTGAATAAGTTTGTCTTTGCTCGAGAGAGATTGATGAATATTTTCGTGAAATTGCCATCAACACGAAGGAATATGAATTGATTACTTGAATTAGGTTTAATAAATAGGATTAGTTAAGTGAAATCGGAACCCTAGATTTTTTCATCATATAATCTTACTTCTTTATTTTTAAATCTTTTATTTAAATTGCTGCTTAATTTTATTTGAATTATTATTTTAGTTTTACAATCTAAATCACAAAAATTATTATTTCTTTTCAAATTAAACTAAAATTTAGATACTCAATATTTAACATAATTATTCCTCGTGGGATCGACACTCGTACTTATACACACTTTATTACTTTTGCGACACGTGCACTTGCGTATACGATTTTTCGCAACAATAAACTAAAAATCTGGGCGAAAATGGGTACAAACAGTTTGAGTTGACTTTTGGACAAAGTTAACATTTGATCAAAGTCAAGGGGCAATCAAAGTCAACGTCAAAGTCAACAATTGACTTTGACTGACCGGTTTGGATTCAAACTGGTCAGGTCAGGGTCAAAACGGTTTGGGTCTGGTCAGTCTGATTCGGCTCGAATCAGATCAGTTCAGGTCGGGTCGATCCGATCTGGTCCGGCTCGGACGAACCAGACTCAACTGGGCTTGGGTCGGACCCGGCAGGACCATGATGGGTTTGGGTTGGACCAGACCCGAATCGGGATGGTCCTGGCCAGAACTCGGGTCGCCAGCTAAGGCTAGGCCTGACCCAGCCTTGGCCCAACTTGGCCTTGGGCCTGAGTCGACTCGGCCCAGTGCTTGAGTCGACTTAGCTCAGTGCCGAGTTGACTCGGCTATCGACCGAGTTAACTCGGCCGTCGACGGCCGATTGCCTCATGGTCGGAATTCACATTCTTCTAACCTATTTTTTGCCGAAACTTGTTTCCAACACGTTTCTTATCTCTTTTCCGTCAAATCCTGCTAAAAACACCAAAGAATCGACCTCAAATCTCAGATCAACGAAACCCAAAAATTCCTGAACCTGCTCAGGCGACAATCGGGAGAAAGAGAGCTTACCGTCGAAAGCGCCTTTCAGCAACATTCATCTACTTTTTGAGACGAAGCTTTTGACACCAAGATCGCACTATCGATGGTGGTTCTGGCGTCGGCGATTTCTCTCCTCGCGCAACGGCTTCTCTCCCCTCTCTCTCTCTCTTTCCTTTAGGTTTGCCAGACATGATGAAAACAATAAGGTTTTCTTTGAAAACCTTAATGTTTTTATTATTTATTTTATTTAATGTTTTCTTTTATTATTTTATTATTTTTATTTTTATTTTAATTTGTATTAAAACTAGTTAATTCTTTTTGATTTTTTGATTTCAATCTCTACTGAATAATTTCTTTCAATAAATACTGACGTTCCTCTCCCGTGTATTTAATTCACTCGAACGTCAACTTAAAATTCGCGAAAAATTTATTTAGAAATTTTCATTCACTAAAATTTGACAGATTTTACATCTTTTCACATTTTTTATGAATTTCGTTCTCAAAATTCGCCTCAACTACTAATCATGAAACAAATAATGGTATCTCTCTGCCATTTCGGACTCCAGCTCCCAAGTAGTAGGGGTGAGCAAAAAAACCGAGAACCGAAGAACCGGACCAGAACCGACGGTTTGGTCCGGTTCTGGGCGGTTTTGCCTTACAAAATAATAGATTTCGGTTTTTGTTTTCAAGAACCGCCGTTATTGGTGCGGTTCTCGGGTCTAAAGAGAGAAGACCACTGAAACCGGACCGGACCATATTTATAACCCTAAATCCCTAATTCACTTCCCAGTTTCCATATGGCATCTGCCGATGCCTCTTCTCTTCGACGACAGACGACTCTTCTCAGACGAAAGAGTTATTCCCTCGTCTGCCTCTTCTCTTCGACAGAAAACTCTCAAGTCTTTCGCCCTCGTCGTCCCTCATCCTCCGTCGCACACTTCTTGTTTCTTGTTTCTTTGATTACAGGTTCGCCCCTTCCTCTGTTTCAGACGTTTTTGAACCTATTTTTGGGTTATTTCGTTCTGGATTTTGGGGTACTCTCTCGGCTTAACCGAAAGAGTACCGACCCTCTGTTTTATGCTTTTGCTTGCAGTACAGAACCTCCATTTTGTGTTCTCTGTTTAACCGATGCATGTTTCATGTTTAATTGACATATTTTGTGTTTTAGTTGTGTTTTTTGTTTTAATTTTACGGCAAATTGCTGTGCATTCTGTTTAGTAATTAGATTGTATAAATTAAGTTTTAGCAATTGTTGTGTATTTTTTTGTTCTGTTTGGGCAAGCATGTTTCTTCTGCAGAAGTATGATAAATGAAAAAAAAAAAAAAAAAAAAACACTGGGAAGACCAGAACCGGACCAGAACCGAGATCAGAAATCTGGTCCGGTTCTAGTTCGGTTCTGGTCTTTTTTTTTAGCTTATTGGTGCAAAAATTTAAAAACCGAATTTAGTGGTCCGGTCCTAATTTCTCCCAAAACTGGACCGACCCGGACCACGATCACCCCTACCAAGTAGCCTCCCTCTCTGTGTGGTTCCTCCACAACACCCTAACGTATGGAACCTCTCGACGATGTAACAACCGAAGCTCACGTCCCAAAATTCGCACTGGCTCCTCATCATACGTCGTGTCAGCCTGGAAAGGCACCTCACCCCACAAAACATTGTGAGACGGATCTAGAATGTACTTCCTTAGTTGAGATATGTGGAATACGTTGTGCACGTGTCCCAATTGAGGCGGCAAATCTAACCTGTAAGCAACCACTCCAATCCTCTTAGTAATCTAAAATGGCCCAACATATCTCGGGGCTAACTTCCCTTTCACCCCAAACCTGTTGACACCACAGGTAGGATGAACCTTCAGAAAGACAAATCCCCAACAGCAAACTCCACCTCACGTCTTTTCAGGTCGGCATAGCATTTTTGCCTGCTCTGCACAATCTTTAGTCTCTCGCGAATCTGGTGGATCTTCTTAGTGGTCTCTCGGATGATATCAAGCCCAAGCGAAAGTTGTTTCTCCTTTTCTGCCCAACTCAAGGGAGAACGATATGGCTGGCCATACAATGCCTCAAACGGAGAGCTCTGATACTGGTCTGGAAGCTGTTGTTGTACACAAACTCCACTAGTGACAAGTGCTTGATCCAACTGTTACCAAAATCCAGAACACAAGACCTCAGCATGTCCTCTAATATCTGAATGGTCCTCTCAAACTGCCCATCTGTCTGGGGGTGATGTGCAGTGTTGAACTTAGTCTTCGTACCAAGCTTCTTCTGCAATCCTCTCCATAACTCCGAAGTGAAGCGAGGATCATGATCAGACACGATGCTTAAAGGTACCACATGAAGACGAACAATGTGCTGCACATATAATCGGCTGAGCTTGGCAACTGAGAAATTCATCCGAACGGGAATGAAATGTAACGACTGAAGGATCGTGATGGTCTAAGAGAGAGAGGGGGGGTGAATTAGAAATTTCTTAACCTAGTCGTTTTTAACAATACAAATTAGGTTTATTTTATCTACTCTCTTTGTATACAATTACTAAAATTATAGCAGACAAGCAAGCAAATTAAAGTAAGAGAGAGAAAGAAATGGACACTGAAGTTTTTAACGTGGTTCGGTCAATCCTGCTTACTTCCACGCTCCAAGGCTCCCCCTTAAAGATTCTTTCCTTCTCCTCACGAGAAATCTAGATCGAACTTCACGGGCGTCAATCGACTGCCTTTACACTTCTGGATTGAACTTCACGGGCGTCAATCCACTGCCTTACAGTTTTTACAAAATGAAGATATTGAGAACAAGAAAACACGCTCTCAAAAACTAAATCTCAAGTTATGATCTAGAGAGGTGTAAACAAAGATTATCGCATAAGCTCGTAGGAGTTCAGAGTGAGTGTTCAAAAGATTGGAAAAAAGTTCTTCTCCCGAGCTTCATTCTTCTTTTTATACTCTTGTCTGTAATCCGCGTCTCATTCAAAAATATGACCGTTGGAGAGTATCCGTACGCAGAAAAATAGCCGTTGGGATCTGGAGTCGCTATCACTCGCGGTCTTTAATAGTCTGGTAGTTAAGACTCCAAACGTTCCCCTTTGGACGAATGAGTTTGGACGAATTCATTTGGTCTGATGTTGGATGAATGCTCGTCGGACTAATGCTTCGCATGAATTCGTTGTTGTCGTAAATTTTGGACGCTTGCTCGTTGGACAAATACTTTAGACGATTACGCGTCGGACGAGTACTTTGGATGATTACGCGTCGGACGAGTACTTTGGACAAATGTGTCTGTCTTTACTTTGGACGACTGCGTCAGACTAATAACTTTGGACGACTGCATCTGTCTTTACTTTGGATGATTGCGTCTGTCTTTACTTTGGACGACTGTGTCGGACTAATAACTTTGGACCACTGCGTCTGTCTTTATTTTGAACGATTAACTTCGGACTAATAACACTTAACCAAAAACGTCAGAAACATAATACCCTTTTCAAAGGGCATTTCCAGATAAATGCAATAAACACAGTAATCCAATTATTCAGTTTATGTATTTCATATTAATCACAATCATCAAAAACATAATTAGACTTAAATACTATTTAAGTCAACAATCTCCCCCTTTTTGATGATGACAAATATATAATCTGATTCAGCATACTAATCTGTATTTCAGCTTAAACTTACATACTCCCTTATACTCTATGCAGTATTCCTTATCAATAAGTCTTAAGTATGCATTCAGTAAATTCTTACTTATGCATTCAGTAAATTCTATATCCTTCTCCCCCTTTGACATTATCAAAAAATAAACACTTATAAGAGGAATGACATTCAGCACATCACTGTATAGACGACAGGATAAAACAATCATAGTTTGGCAACATGTAAGTATTCACATAGGTGAAAAAAATATATCAGTCACAGTGTAAAAAAAAATAATAAACAGAATATTCTTAGTTCTCAGGGGAGGAGGGATTCTCCTAGTGCATGATATCCCATAATTGATCAAGGAAATCATCCTTATCAGGAGGGGATTCCACCTGAGGATGAATTTCCTCAATATGAGAGAAAAGAGGAACACTGGCATTATTAATTGCATCCCCTGCATCTTCCATAGGCATATCGACAGAGTCAGCTATTGCAAGATCAGCAGGAACAACACCAACAACATCAATATCTGGATTACAAGTAGCTGGTTGATCGACAAAAGTTGGAGCAGACACTGGCTCAGCACTTGAAGGAATAGCTGAAGTAGCTGGACGAGCTACATCAAGAGACTCATTGCTTTCATCCAAATTCGCATCTGCATTAGAGGGCTCACCAGCACTTCTAGTCATAAGGGTGCTAAGGTCTCCAATATGAGTGATAACCCTGTCACAATCTCGCCGCAATTGCGCTGTTAAATGACTTGAATGGAATCTAACGGAGGAGACGACATCATCAATAGCTTTACTTTGATTTGATTCCATTAGATCAATAAGTTTGTGCAGTCCTTGAATGGCAGCTATGAGATTGTCTAGTTGTGATAGGACAGAAGCTTCAAAGTGATCTTGGCGGGAAAGATACATAGACTGAAAAGATTGCTGACCAGTACTAAGGCTTTCGATGCTTGCCCGAAGCTCATGATATTGTTCCTCAGAAATAGAATTCCTCACTAGAGACGTGGGAGGACCTTGAGTTCTAGGAGGAACACTAGCTGGCAATGAAGGGATTTGAGTGGGAGAGGGAGCAGGAGATGGACTGGTTAGGCGTGGAAGAGGTTATAAGGGAATATCAGCTTAGATCGGAGGAGAAGCATGATCACTCACAGGCTCCTGAGTGTGAATATGAACATGACTGACCTCTTCAGAAGCTTGAATAAGGAGAACTGGAGGTGACAGAGGATCAAGGACAGGAAGAAGAGTGTCATCTTGAGCACTTTCTTCCTCTTCTTCTTCGTCAATGATCAAGCATCTTGAAACACCTCCTTGACCAATTTTTTCAACCAGCACACCTTGAGCATTTCTAGTTATTCTCATTCTTGACAAGGTGGAGGACGAGAAGAAGTCGAATTTCTTCAAGACTAATGGCTGGTCAGAATTCGGAATTCTGACACCAAACCTTTGAAAAATCTTCATGAGTAGAAGATTGTATGACATAGACTTGGATACATTGCAGACAACTTGGAGCATCCGGTTTAAAATAATGTAGCCAATATGAAATGGTTCACCTTTGATAGTTGACCAAGCAAGAATAGATCCATTCAACAACATGGTCTCTATGACCATCTACAGGCAAGATGTTGTAGTGGATCATCTGGTGGAAGACTCAAGTTCAAATCCTTGCCCTTCAAACTTCAGGGAGATTAGAAGGATCCTTGGCAATCAATTTCACCAAGTCCTTGCCTGCGGCTTCTCAAGAAATGACGGATTCTTTGCTGTCTCAAAGAATCTCCGTGAACCATTCAGAAACTCACAATGAAGGATTTCGTGGATAGCTTTTTGGGTCAGTTCAATATGTCTGCCATAGACATAACTCCTAAGGACGAGAGGGCACGTAGAATGTTCCAGATTGACATAAAACATCATAATTGGAGTTTCCACAATAATGAGACTCT